>CAEFZX010006189.1:0-41147 GCA_903066825.1 Alfaro cultratus | reverse complement strand
CAGCTTGAATATTCTCATTTTATTGCCTTGAGAGCAGAAAAGAAATCCACGGTTTTGTCCCTGTCCCTGCCAGACGTTTGTTTAAACAAAACAAACGTCTGGATTGAACGCACATTTGAGTCGATATCTTTTTCTAAAATCATCCTTTTTCTGCAATTTTAGCTGGAAATCTTTTGAGCGACATGTTTCTACCAGCTGTGCACGTCTGTATTTGTTGATTGTTCTTCGTAAAATACCTCAAACTCAATAAGCATCTAAATTTTTAGATCTCACCACAACTGCTTAATTAGATTAAGGCCTGGACTTGGACTGGGCCATTTTCAGCCTATGTCTGGCTGTCGAGCAGAAAGGTTAATCCACCCCATCCTGGTTTGCTCCGTTTATCATCCTCCACCTTCCCCTAAACTCTGATCGGCTTCTCTGCTCCTGTTGAAGGAAAGCATCCCCTCAGCATGATGCTGTCACCACCATGTTGCAGAGTGAGGATGATGTGCAGAGTGCAAAAGAGAAAGAGAGGTTTGGAAAATACTCTAAACTATTGCAGCGTAAGAAAAATAATGATTTTATCTGTTTAACAACAACTCTAAAGTGAAACATGGTAGTGGCAGCATCATGGTGTGGGGAGAGACATATTGAGAGAAACTGTATTAGCCTGATCTTCCAGTGAGGCAATGACCCTCCACAAACAGATTAAAATAGTCAAATCAAAACCAAAGTTCCGATCAAATCCACTGTAGAAATTTGCTGATAATCTACATCCAACATGGAGTTCGATTTTCTCTAATGCAAAAATAAAAAAAAGGACACAAACCCTGTGTCTGCATGCTGAGCTAACAAACACACAACATACTGTATGTTGTCATCTGAGAGAACTTCGTTGATTAACATCAGCATTTTTTATTTTCTTTTTACATGGAGTGTCATTAGCTTGACACAGCTTCAAGAATCTGCATAAAGCAAATTCTTGAAGCTGCTTCAAGCTAAATGTATCTAATTAACAATTTATGAATGAATAATAAGTTCCTAATAGCAGAATTAAAATTAGAGTAGAGGTTCAATCTTTTCTAAGTCATTCTCTTATACAGAGTTTACAGTAACACTGACGCTTAAAACAGAAACATTTCCCTCAGTGTAACGACCTTAGCCGAAGAGGTGACATTCCATATTTGGGTTTCAGAAAGATAGTTTTGTCATCTGCCAAAATCAATCCTTTATGGCAAACGACAGAGCTTGATAACAACTTCCTCCCCCTCCTCCCCCAGGAAGTAAATACTACCATAACTTATGTAGCTCATTATATGCTCCCAAACCTGCTTCCACTCAAGCTTTATAGGCTCTGTGTGTGCCACAGACTGACAGCCAGCTCCGTAACTGGATCAATCTTTGAAGCAGACGAGAGAAATTCATCAGATGTCCCCCCGGCTCTCTGCAGTTCCTCTAATCCTCTGAGAGGAGAGATCTCTATCTAGCCAGCAAGCCGACTGATGTTTGGTTTCCTGCGGGTCACATGCGGTTCGGATCTTCCTGCGCAGGATGTTTAAGGGACATTGTTTCTCTGGCTTTAATTGCCAGCGAAAGGTTGATTATTAGAAAAGAACAAATGGTCCACAATCGGAAAGATTTAAAACATTTGGACTCTTTGCAGTCCTGTCATTGGGCATCAGAAGACATTACCACAAAGTTCCCTTAAATTTCAGTGAATGTAGTGTGACGAAGTCTGGAAAATCCTCCTTACCTCCGCTGGGTGTGGAGGCTGCAGCTGGGTGGCTCCAGTCACTCCAGATTCCAGGTTTCCTGGAGCCAAAGATCCCCACAGGGTTGCACCTCACCTGGACAAAGTAGACGGACCCAGGCCTGAGGCCCGCCAGCCGGCATGACGTCAAGTTCCCAATGTTATCCACTGCCTGACGGAGGAAACAGCACCGTGATTAAAGAAATGAGAGGTCACAGAAATGCTTCTCACTGAAACATTCTTTAAAAATGTACTTTCACTACAGAAGATGATCAAATACTTAAACATCACAAGGACATTGAGGATGAATCTAAAATTCTACCATGTTCATATTTCTATGCAGACAAACTCTGACTGGTAGCTAAATCTCCTCTGCTTTTTTCTCGGTCAATCCTTTTCACTAACAGACCATTCTATTTTAGAAACGTCGAGCTTCCCCGTCTTGAAAACATCAAAGACGCCTTCTGAAGAAATTACATCTTCAAAAACCTTCACTTCTGCTGACTGCGATCAAAGCCCGGGTTCAAAACGACGGGGTTTAATTAAAATGAAGACACGAGCGGGAAACTTCATCAAGCTGGTGTGAGGATCACCTTCCAGTCAGCGCCGTCCTCCATTCTGTAGCGGATCTGATATTTGGCCTGAAACAGGAAGTCCTTGAGCTCAGGCGGACTGGCCCAGCGGACCATCAGCTGGTCGTCGAGGCTGCCGATGCGACTCAGCCGCACGTTAGCAGGAGGGTCTGTTGTCACTGCAGGACAAGAGCGTTGCAGAGTTTCTACACAGCTCCCCTCACTGTGCACACTGACAGGACATGTGGGTGAAAACTGGACAGACGAAGGCAAAAACTCTAATGGACGCATTAGGAAATACCGAGGAGGAACATTGTATAATATGCATAATGTGCGTTTTTGTTTTTCACATTCTTTACAAAATATATGTAGGCTGTCTGAGTTTAGCTGATGTTGAGCCAAGAAGCCTTAAAGACAGAATCCCATTATCTACAGTTCCTCTCATGCCTTCTTCACAAATGAAGACAAAAAGAAGATTTAATAAGGGATTGTTTTATGTTCAACCAAGTTAAATAGTAAAAGGCAGCAGATCTTTACTGTGTTATCCCAGGTCTAAAGTTATCTTAAACCCCAGATTCCTGAAAATATGACGATCTCAAAGATTTCATTTTGTCTTTCTATGGCAGTCAGGTGGCTTGTGGACTTTGGCTTACTAAGCCGGCGTTTCCTGTGTGAGCATGATGTTCCTCATTAAGACACAACGGGCTGCGATAAAATAATTCAGCCGCTTCGAAGGAGAGGAAACCAGGGGAAATACAAACAAGATAACAGGACAGGAGACAAAGCTGATTTATGAACCTATTAAATATCTGTTTGTAAACTTCTGCTCGACACATCCGCTGCTGCTCCCACTGCTGGTGGGTAACATTATTTCTAAGGTGTGTTTATTCTAATCAGAAGGACAAAGGAAATCCACACTGCTTTTCTGTTCTTTGCTGTAGCATAATGCAGCAGATGAATCCTCCATTTTAACCCCAAGAAGCTTACAACCTCCAGGCTACTTTGCAGTTTGCAGAGAGGATTTAATGCGGAGCGAAAGCTCCAGGTATCAAACCTGAATGTGGTGAATGTGGTGTTTGCAGAAGGTTAAGGGACTACAGTATATTAGTGCTTTAGTATTACGGCTGTAAACCTGAAACCTCAGAAGTCATTAACTGGGAGGCATCTGCTGAGTCGATACTTTTACAACAAAACTTCTGAGAGTGTCGCACCCCGGGAATTATTCTTCCTGCCTGACTGGAGTGTTGTTATTTATTGGCAGGAGATCTGAACAGCTGAAGAGAAAATAACTACGCAATAAATAAAGTATAGTGGCAAGAGTTCAGACTTCTTTGTATTTCTTTCTCTTGGTTTCATTGCAGCCATTTGCTAAAGTCAAAAGAGTTCATATTATTTCTCATGAATGTACCCTGAGCGTCCCATCTTGAAACGCAGAAATTTCTTGCAAATTTATTAAAAAAGAAAAAACTGGAATATCACATGGTCCTAAGTGTTCAAACCCTTTGCAGTGGGACTCATATTTAACTAACCTTTTATTATTATTATTATTTTGGCAAATGGCTGCAATGAAACAAAGAATCAAAAATTTAAAGAGGTCTGAATATTTTCCGTACCCGCTGTAAGGGTAAGACACACTACCGTGGAAAGTATTTCCCCCTTTAAAGATGAGATTACCAAACTAATTTTAATACCAGATCATTTATGAAGGGGAGAAAATAATGTCCTCATTAAAGTCTGAATTAACTATGATGAACCACAAATACTTAGTTTAATTTTCAATAGTCACACTCAGGCAGACCAATCGAAATGAAGTCACTATACAACCTGACTGATAACATGAAGTGGTCTAAAAGAAAGGATTAGAAAACCATCTTCCAGTGAACCACAGTGAGAGCCTTTATGTTGAAATAGAGAAAACAGAATAATAATTGCTCCCAGAAGTGGCCACCCTACCAAAATTACCATAGGAGTGCATCAAAAACTAACCCAGGAGGTCAGAAAAGATCTAAGAACAGCATCTGAAGTACTGCAGATTGAACAAAAAGAAAGAGACTAGTTGGAGCCTAAATGAAAGCCACTGCTGATCAAAGCGATACCGACCTTTTACAAACAACCTCTTGATGTTTGAAACAACTTTTGAGGCAAATATTCTGTGGACTGAAGAAAGAAAACTCTTTGAAAGGTGTGTAAGTATTTTATATACAGAACTTCCCTTCAACATGATGGAGTAACGGGACTGCTTTGCTTCTTCGCGACTTTGATGAACTGTCAAAATTGACGGAATGCTGAGGCATTAGATTTTGACCTTGAGTTCAGGAGCATGTAGGTTATACAGCAGAACAAATTTATATCCAATTGAGATGCTGAGGCGTGAACTAAAACAGGTTGTTCAGGCTTAAAAACTCTCCAGTGTTCCTGAAATAAAACTAATCTTCACATAAGAATTGTCCAGTCCAAAACTTGACAGAAAGTTGCCAGTTGTTGCTGCTATAGGTGGAACAACCTGTTGGTAAATTTAGGAGGCAAAAGCAGTTTTATGATTTATAATTTGAAAACTGATTTTGGTATAACTGGAGTCATTGTTTTCTGATTAAAAAATAAAAAAGACAATCTAAACCATTTTAACAAAAAAGAAAAAACTTTAAATTAATAAGAGATCAATTATTTTTCACAACACCGTGCTTGGGCTGCTTCCTTTAACAATATTTTTTAAACTTCACCATATTTAATCACTTTATTATGTTCTCGTCATGTTCACCTGCTGTGTCTCCATGTACCAAACATTTTTCCATGACATGAAGGCCTAAGAGTTTCCTTACTGACCTACATCCAGGACGTCGAGCGAGCTGATGTCGGAGGAAGCTGAGCCCAGCTGATTGGTGGCCTCCACCCAGATCTCATACGGCGTGAAGAGAGCGATTTTTGCTGAGATGCGACAAGCGTAACCCTTCTTCTCTGAGCTGTAATTTTCACACTCGTTTTCTCTCCCATGCCACCTGAACACAAAACACCCTCAAATCTTTTGCTCTGGAGATCACCATCTACCAACTTGTGACTCATAAAGACTGATAAACTACGCAAATCAGATGTTTATCTGTCTAAGTGTGGAGCTGCCTCACCTCAGTTTGTACTTCAGGGTGTATTTGGTTGGGATGTGGGTCTCTCCTTGTCCGCCGACGCTCCACCTGCAGCTCAAATCCTTTGCGTTGTGGGACCAGCATGTTAAATTTACTGGCTTCTCTGGAGGCACTGGAATGTAATTAAAGTAGCAGAATTAGGTTTAAGCAATCCAAAAAAGAAAAAGGACATTACTGAAAATTTCTACTAACAATTTGTCAGTAACAACAGAAAATGGTTACTATTGTTAAAGAAGCAGAGGTAAACTCAAAGTGAAAGGTCAAACATTTCAGGTGAAGTGTTACACTTATTTTGAACAGTTAAGGTTTTTACATTTTCTGTTTTAATCAAATCTCAACCTACAGTGAGAGTGGTGCACAAAGCTGTCCTTGTGCTAAGCTGCAAACTAATTTCATTTAAAGTCAAACACAATGATGGACTTTTTAACAGCGGAGTCCAGTCCTTGTAACTTCGAACTCATATTTAAAATAATTTCTGCCGATGTGTCCCGGATTTCTTGTTCCATCAAAAGTGGCCTTGAAATGCAGCATCAGTCGTGCTCTTTGATCAGGGAGTTAACAGAAGAAAACAGTTTTCGAGTAGCGATTTCTTCAACTCAAATTTAAACCAAATGCAAGCAAGATTTTCCAGTTTTTCAGTGTTTCTGTTTTTCTCCAGCAGTGCATGATGGATTTGAGGAAATCATCTTGATTCAAATAAATATCTTATTTCTATTTAAATGCAGAAATTCAAAACAAGTAGGCCCAAGTATCTGAAAACAGCTGCGACTGTCGTTGCAACGAGTTATCAAGTTACAACTTGAACGGATGGATGTTTTAGAAATAATTCTCAAGCTCAGTAATATTGGACAGATAGAAAATCTGATCACTGATTTTCAAGTCAACTATGACCACCTTCCCAGTGCCTGTCGAAATTAAGTATCCCCACAGCATGATGCAGCCTCCACCATCATTCACAGTGAGAATGGTGTATAGTGTTCATGGACTTCTACTGCTTTGTTTTCTCTCATACTTTTCTTCTGGCCTCTTGATGTGAAATAGACAATGAATATTTAACACTAGATTGTATTTAGTCACAGAGAGATTTAAATTTTGAACCATGTCTTAGTTGCCTTCCACTTTATGATTACACAACATTTTGTGTTGGTCTGTTGCGTAAAATTTCCATGAAAGCGTCTAAGTTTGCTTTTCATTGAAATATCACAAAGTGTGCAAAAGTTCAAGGAAGATCAAGTCTCTATACATACTTCCCACATGGAGACAAGAACCAGCGAGGATCCGTCCATCTTCTCTGTGACACATCAGGTTGTCTCCAGACTTCTGCTGGGAGCTGTTCAGGCTGCGGAGCTCGATGCTCAGGATATAGGAGGACACAATGCTGTAGGTGCTGCTGGACAGGCGGACTCCGTTCAGAGTCCAATACAAGGAGCTGGCGTGGAGACCCAGCTCCGGGCTGAGCGTGCAGGAGGCCGTCAAACCAGAGCCGGTTCTCAGGACGGGATCCTGAGGGGAGATCACGGCAACATCTGGATGAAGGAAGCACAGGGCACAAGCTTTTAGGCTGAGCTAATTTTTAAAACACCTTCTACGTGAGCAAGACTTGATTCTCAGTAAATCAGGCAATAGAAAATTGTTTCATCTGCATATTTATATTTGGATATTTAGCGATTTTTCTATGTAAAAGTAACACCTAATGTTGCATAAAATCTTGTAAAATATGTTGACAGACTTATGAGCAGATGTAAAACATTTTTCATTTATTATGAAAAAGATAAACTTTTTATGATTACTTCTATGTCAACAAATGCTTCAAGGAATTTTCAGCTTTGTTATCAGCACCTTCGTATTTCTCTAAGGTTATAAACATTATGTTAAATCCCAATTCAGCTGCTTCTCAAAATAGGAAATAAATGACCTTAAGTTCACATAAAGCTTTATAAATTAGAGAAATCATAAAGTAGCTTCTCACTTGGCCACAGTCAAGCAACTGGAAACATAGCTGCATTAAAAAAAACAAAAAAAACATTTAGAGTAAACTGCACACCAAACCTAAATACTACCTTTTTGTAAGCTATTCTTTAACGTTGATTAGTTCTCAGTAAACCTTTCATTATTAGCGATTAGTTTACAGGATTACAGGCTTTTTGTCTGTAGTGTTTCATTGGTTTCAGTGTTTTTAACTAGAGGGATCCTAAGGAGACATGGCCGCGTTTTAAGAGATTATTCATTTTAGCAAAATGATTTGACTGTTTTTTTCTTTAATTTGTAGAGATTATAGCCACACCACTCCACAACAAAGCAGGAGTTCAGATCTTATTTGCGTATTCAGCTCATAACGAAAAAGATTTATGGAGCCACAGCAGTTACTCAAAAAGATTCCTCAGATATTTCAGAAAAAAAGTGTTTTGCTTTTTTTTTTCCCATCACCATAACCACCTGTAAAACATAAAGATTGCTTGCCTGATCGATGTCCATGAAAAATTCTTTTTGTTGGGTTTTCAAAAAATTTATCTGGGTTTTATTTACCCGACTTCAGATTTGTGACGGTTGTTAATTTTTTCATGTGTCTCTGCACTTTTAAAATCTGGTCATAATAATAAAAATACTGATAGTAACTCATTCAAGCAAAGCATAAGACTTGTTCCACGTTGAGTACAAATATTTGAAAAGATTTTGATTTTGTCTGAAAAATGCAAATAGATCATTGCTCAGTCAATAATTAAATCTTTCTTTCTTAAAATAATTTTTCATGCCTTAAAGTGTAAATAGAAAATTTTATTAGGATAAATTATACTGTTTCATATTTTCGCGCTGTACAACTTTTTTGAATTTCATTTTGATATAGATGAATTGTGCTTAAAAAGTTATCCTTTGTAATCTATTAGTTTCAAGGAACCCCACAAAATAAAATTTAAATAAGACAGCTTGCTCCACTGGCCATGCAAAATAAAGTTGCACATTTAAAGTGCAGTCGACTCAGTGTTTGTTTACCTTTTCTAAGTGAAGTAGTGATAGCTACTATATGTGAGAAGTATTGTTTCATAAAAACAATGAAATGGTAGAAACAACATCAGAAATGTTTATCTTTTGAGACATAGTTCTGTCCGTCTGCATGGATCCTAGTTTGATGAAATGATAAAAACAAATGATAAAAACTAATAATCCCTTACGTGTTGAGGAGAGCAGCACATCTGGAGCGAGGAGAAGCAGAAACATGAAGAAAATCATAGTTTGGAAGATGCTTCCCTCTTGTTTTCCTGCGTCTGTGTCTTCGTCCCTCACTGGACGGATGAAGCGGAGGGAGGACATGTGCAGCTTCCCAGTTTGAATTCTTGTGACAAAGAAAAGTAACTGCTTACAATCTGAGAAACACAAGTTGTACCTCGTTACGTCTCCAGCTGCTGCAACACTTAGGTTGGGTTTCCTCCTCTGACTCAGATCTTTAGTGTTTCCAAGCCTCTTCCCTCCCAAATACTCACACACACACACGCCCGCACATGCCCACTCACGCATACACACGCATACACACGCATACACACGCATACACACGCATACACACGCATACACACGCATACACACGCATACACACATCTCCTCAGATGTTAAAACAAGTCCTTGGCATAGAGAACGGCAACCAATTCAGGAAAATGAAAGAATATTTTCATATATTTGTTGACAAAAATATTTCTTTCTAACATGAAAAGCAGTCAGGTAATTATAGGGTTAGAATAAACAGACAGTTTTTTTTCAGGATATTGATTACCCCGCCACACCAGCTTGAAAGAATTTCTTTATTCTGATTTCTGGATATTGAAAGATTTTTCCTCACATTAACCTCTTGGTTCAGTCTCTTCCACAGATATTTTTGGTATTAAGATCAGAACTCACTGCTCATTTTCTGTTGGGGTTCAATTCACAGGTCATCATTCTGAAATTACAAAAAAATAAATAAATAAATAAATAAACTGATAATTTAAATTTTGAATAAGGAAAAGGTAGTAAAATAATAATTGTTGTGATTCACGTGGGTTCTTTTTCTCATAACAAGAAATTTGTTTAAACACAGAAATATATGTTTTATGCATCCTAAATCAAAATGTTCTGCATTGGTATGGTAACACATAGTTTGATGTATTTTAAAGAAAAGTTGTCTTTTAGTCCAATTATACAATTATACATGAAAACACAGTCCTGCTGTGTTTTCATGTCAAGTTAATATATTTGCTGTGAACGACGTGGAGCTTCGCGTTGCGCTCCAGGAAACTGCAAACATCCAAATCTAATATGAACAGCGCAATAAACGTGAAAACAGCAATGAGTGAACGTGTCGGTAGAGTTGCGCAGCTAAACGCCATTATAATCATTAATACTAAGCCAAGTGTCACAAATCTGTGCAGCAGCCATCTGAGCATCAGGAGGAGCGCAGTGACAGCAAACGCAGGGCCGTAACGAAGAACCTGGAGGCTGGGGCAGAGAGGGAGAGACTCTAAAATCTTATTTAGAGTTTTCCGGACAACAGTGGAACACAAAAACATGCAAAAATTACAAAAGTTTTTATTTTTATTTATTTTTATTTATTTTTTTGTAACGTTGTAACCATTAAATAATCTCCACTTCGGTTCAACCTTAGAAGTTGAGACACATAGTTGATGTTGCCATCATACAATAACTTGCAATTAAGTATTGGCAAAGCTCAATGTAATTTTCACAGGTGGCGGAGCAGCTGCTGAAAGTAGTTAAAAAGTTACTTTTAAAGTAACTTAGTTACTTTCCAAATCAAGTAGTCAGTAATCTAAGTTACTTTTTCAAGGAGTAATCCTGATAGATAGATAGATAGATAGATAGATAGATAGATAGATAGATAGATAGATAGATAGATAGATAGATAGATAGATAGATTAGCTGTTAAACTGGTTTTTCAGCAGGATGAATCATTACTGCCAACATCATCTTTCCTTACCATCTTCTAACAGTTTGTGCCAAAGTCATCAGAGGCACATTACACACTGCAGTGAAGACTGCGCTTTAAAGACGAACGGCGCGTGCGTGCGTGTGTACGTGCAGAAGGGCGATGATGCGCGTGACGCCACGAGCAGGAGCGGATCGGAAGAGCAGCAGACAGACAGGACCCGAGCCGAGCCGAGGCAGCAGCAGCAGCAGCAGCAGCACCATCCCAGGTAGCTCAGTGCGGGTTGAAGGCCGACTCTCCGCTCCTCTCTCCAGGCTCCCTCAGATGCTCCGGTTCGGCTGCAGCATGCGCGGCTGGTTCCCCGCCCTGCTCTCGGTTCTTCTCGCCGGGCTCGCTGCCGCGACGTCCTCGGATCTGTTTGACAACCAGCTGGGTGACATCAATTACTGCAAAAAGCAATGCCAGCTCACCATCAAAAACAAAAGCCCCGCTAAAGTAAGTTGCTCCCGTGCGCTTCGCTGCCTTTGAAGGAAAATCCCGTTCGCACTGGCTGAAAGCGGGTTCGATCCTTATCACATTTCAACAGCGACATCAGCGTCTTTTAAAGCAAGCTATTTTCGGTAGCTATAGCGTGAAGAATGAGTAGCTGAGGTAAACGCATTTCTGCGCAGCTAGATCCAGGCTCGGACATTTCTCTGCATCTTCTTGGATGCGCTTTACGGCGCGCACAATTAGGCCGAAAAGATGCAGCTCATTTTCGTTTGCGCCCTGGAGGCAAGTCCAAGATGTGGACTGCATCCAAGGCTCGTCCCGTGATTTAACCTCCTCAACACTGCACCATGACAGATTAGGATCAGGGGATACCAGTTAGAGACAGTTTGCGGTTCTACGCACAGAAGGAGGCCAAGCTGGACCCGAGCGGGATGCGGGGATGAAGGACATTTTCTTGTGGTTTCTTTGATTTAATGCGGCTAAATCCGCTCTCCCCTCCCTCTGCTTTCTCTGCTGCCTCCAGGTGTGGTTCAGACATCCTGCAAGGCTGCGAGGAGCAGACCTGCAAAGCGGGCTTTATTGCACGCTTGAGAACTGTGCGATGCGAAAGAGTAAGGATGTAGGCTTATAATGCATATTAATCGGCCTGCTTTTGTTTATCGTGTTTTGGGAAATACATTCAAACCAAATATTGTTTGCTGAAAAACGAACAGTTCTTATCTCGGCTTTCTCCGAATCATCAACAATCCCTCAGAAAAGATGCTGAAAAAGCTGCAGTAAATATTTCAGAGGATCTCTTTGTCTCTCCCGTGCTCGCAGTGGACGCTAGAGGGCGCTGTTTCTCCAACTAGCGGAGAAAATCGAGACCCTTTCTCCCCCCCTCCCCCCA
Organism: Alfaro cultratus; assembly: GCA_903066825.1. Lineage (NCBI taxonomy): Eukaryota > Metazoa > Chordata > Actinopteri > Cyprinodontiformes > Poeciliidae > Alfaro > Alfaro cultratus. The sequence continues at coordinate 29,416 of CAEFZX010006189.1, read as the reverse complement.
CCATCACATTAAACTTTTCACAAGTCTAAAACAGCCAGCTTGCTCATTACCACACGTTTTCCCTGACAGTGTCTAGAAGTTTGTTATAAACTGTATATGACAGCCCATAATACGAAAGCCGCACTGTGTCATTAACTGATGCCTTGCTCCATCCGTGTCTCATTCTCAAACAAACTAAAGTGGACTTTCTCCCAGACTAACAGGGGATGTTTCTAATTTTGTTTCCCTCTCTGTCTGGCTGGTAGGACTCCATAATGAACGCCTGTCACCGCGGCTGCCGCCTCTACTCCATCTGCCAGTTTGTCAATGGGGACGCCGGCTTTAATACCAGTAAGGAGGAGTGTCAGGGAGGTGAGTCAGTGAGGCAATCTTTGCATGGGACTGTTTGTCTTTTAGTCCCCAGATAGAATAATTTCACAGACATTGCATCACTGATGGAGACTTAAGTGACCGATGCAGAACATTTGGGTCAATTTGGAGTTTTTCTTACCGCTATTTTTTTGCAGCAAGAGGCTACCTTGCTGCACCTTTTTCAACTGCCATATTGAAAATCAATCATGTGATTTGCCATCCATGCAGATGTTCGGTATCAGTGGAGAGTGAATTCTCTCCACAGGAGCCAGCAGAAGCAAATTCTCCCTTGTTATTGTGCAGCCTGTCCTTTATTCTGTCAATTTTTATTTTACTTTTTACAACTGTCCTCCTCTTTTTCTGTGCAGCTTGCCAGGAGGCATACATCAAGCTGCTGGAGCAGGAGGCCTGCAGCACCGGCTGTGCCAGCCAACCCTCTGAACCTGAGATCATGAGGAGGAAGGTGAGGGAAGGCATCTCTGTACACAATAAATTCACACTCCCATACCTACGTGCTGCTTTTCAAAACAAGCATGACTCACCAGTCACCGCTGGAAATTACCATTACAGACACGTTTGCTTACACACTGAGGTCAGCCAGGCTTTTCTGGTCTGACTGTTTGACCTGTTCTTATCTCTTTGGCAGCTGAGGGCCATGACCTTGCGCCCGAAGCCCCCCTCTGTGATGGAGGCCGTGTCCAGCTGGTGCAATGACATCGTCAGCTCGGCCCAGAGCTTCATCTCCTCCACCTGGACCTTCTACCTGCAGGCTGATGACGGCAAGGTTGTGGTTTTCCAGGTAAGAGGCCCGACAAGATTTTAAAAATTCTTTTTAATTTTAAAGAAGAGAACTTTAATACAAAGTAATTATTTACGAGGCAGATGTCGGTTTTTATATTTTCATAAAGCCATTTTTTACAACTAAAAATTCTATTTTCTTCTACTTTTTCAAAAACAACAGAAGCTTATTCAATTCTTTTTAATTCAGCAAACCTAAGCCAATTCACAAGGCAGAAACATCCAATTCTTATGTGATTTCTTAACAGAGCGGTTTGGTTTAAATTCAGCCCACACCAATCGAATTAATTCAAAAATACTCCAGTGAAACAGACAAGTGAAGATACTATCACTGCACCTTGAAATGATTTCACCCTCTCACAAACTTCTTATGTGCTTTTTCCTCATACTTTAATATTTCAGATGATCAAACACATTTTAATATTAGATCAAAATAGTGGTTATTTTATTTTTAAGGGAAAAGATTTCAAACCAAAATGACCGCATGAGAAAATATAATTTCCCTTCTCTTATTAAATCATAAATTAACAGTTATTATCTGAAATATTGGCTTTGTTCCTTTGGTCACTTTTGAATTTGATTACTGCCAGACCAGTATAATCAAGAAATTGCTTCAAAAGAACCCATCTGACCATATGAAGTAGGCTAAAAGATGTCAAAAAGCAGCACACCATACACAGATCTAAACAAATTCGAGAGCAGATGAGAATCCAAGACTTATCAAACCATTTCTAAGGTTTGGGCACTTCAGTGAACAACAATGAGAGTCTCATCCACAAATGGAGAAAACATGGAACTGCGATGAATCTTCCCAGGAGTAGCTGGTTTGCCAAAATTACTTTGAGAGTATGTGGACGAGTCAGTCAGGACGTCTCAGTAAAATTCAGAACCACATCTGAAACTCTGCAGGCTTCACTTGTCTCATTTAATGTCAGTGTTCAGGATTCAACAATAAGAAACACAGCGCATATAAATTACATCCATCGTGTTCAAAGGGGAACCAACGCAAACACAAAAGATGCTTCTCAAACTTACCAAAAAAAATGTTGATTCTCTAGAAAATTTTCCTAAATGACTAAAATGTTTGTGGATCTATTCTGCGGAGAGACGAGACAAATGGGAACCTTTTGGAAAGTGTGTGTCATGTCACATCTGGTATAATAGTACTACATTTTTCACACAAAAAAAGATCAAATTAATTGTTAAATATAGTGGAGGTAGTGTGATGGTCTCTTAATGCTTCCTCAGTTTAGGGCCTGGTTGACTTACTGTAGATAATTCTATCAGAATTAGAATTGGCCCAGTCAAAGTTCAAACCTAAATCTGTAAGATTTGAAATGTAAAATTTACAGGAACTCTCCTTATCTGACTCAACTGGAGCTATGTTGCAGGAGAAAACATTTTTTTTTCAAGATTTCTGTCTCTTAGTGTGAAAAGGTGGAAGAAAAGATCCCAAACATTTCCAGCTTTACTTGCAGTGGAAGGTGGTTCTATAAAGTAGAAGTGATCTGAATATATATGAACTCCACTCTCTTAAGGCTCTTATTCTTCTCCCTTCCTTTCTCCATAACCCTTTTCTTCCACTTCATGATTATGTTCTACGTTGTGTTGGTCTATTTGTAGAAAATACATTGATGTTTATGGTTGTATTTTGCATAAAAATGTATCAGTCCCTTAGATTCCCTAGTTATTCTATGGCTCATTTTGAGCCATAGACATTTTTTTTTTTATTTCATATGGTTGTAATTTGGGGTTTAAAGGAACTCAGCAGACCCCTGCAGATTATTTGATGCTGCACTCTGTTTCCTGTTAAGATTGGGAATTATACCCTCGACTCTATGCCTCTCATAAGGTTGGGTGAGTGCCAGCAGCTGTCGCACCCCATTTGGCAGCCATCATGTATTGAATGTGCAGCATGAGTGAGCATGCAGCTGGGCAGGGAAAGGTGGCTGAATTGTGACAGTGACAAGCTCATTTGTTTATTCTCACACAACTTTAAAGGTTTTAAACATCCTCTTACATTATGCCATGACACTCAGCTTTGTACTCTGATAGCCTCATTGGTGAAGTCACAATAAAATGGGACACAATGCAGAATTTAACAACCGGAGGACTGCTAAAAATAAAATGTGAATGTAGCAATTAAATTATTAGAAGTAAATTCTCACACTATAGAAAAACTTTAACCGAAAATCTTAAAGAGACAGCATATAGATTTGTTATAATTTCACTTCCTTGAAACATTTTGACCAGTTGTTCTTAAGCGACTAGGTAGGTGTATTTCACTTGAGATTGCGTCCAGATAAAACATTCTTTGTCTTGTTTAACTTTGAAAAGTAAGGTTCATGCAACTTTTTTTTTTTTTACAAAGATGCAATGTTGCATTGCTTTCTAGAGGAGTTTTAAGAATCTTAAACTAAAGTCAGCACAATAAAACACCTATCTATTGAAGCTGTAAAAAAAAGAAATTGCTTCGTTAAACCACCAGGCTGCACAATCAAACCCTGCAGTTTAAAAAAGCTGACCAGAAACCTGCATCTCTGTCAAGTGTTTTTCTTTTTTTTTTTACTGTTTGGATGCATGGATGACAGTTTTAGCTGGATAATTGAATGTTTCAGAGGGAAATTATAGAGTTTATGTCCTCTAACCCTCACAGAAGAGCTTCTGTATGAAAAGAGCCCTCTTCATGTGGGAATTCAGAATTGCGTCTGAGGATTGGTGCACTAACTTGACTGTCGGGCAATGCATCCTTCTCAGAGTTGCTTCTGGACTTGGTGATGGATGTTTGCATGCAGAACAACACTGTGAAGGGAAGCCTGCCTCAGCAGGGCTGTAGGGAACTTATCAGGCCTATGTTTAGCTTGCAGTTGATACACTGCCAAAAATGTGACAGGTTCAGACTTAAAAAAAAAAAAATAAATAAATAAATCCAACACACAGAGGGATGGCAAAGGTGGAAAACACGCTCTGAAATACAAATTATAGTATGAGAATATCCACAAAGGGCTGACAATCTACAAGCAGCCATTGCTCTGGTTGTGTCTAACTTTGTTTTCAGAAGTACACATTTGAAATGAGATACCAGATGTACGAAAAAAAAAAAGCTCTCTCTCATTAAATCAGACCACACTTCTTTTTTTAGGATCATTAAGATGACCATGACCATAATTTTAGTTGTTTCTGTTTGCTAAATGCCGAAATAATGAGACAGATACAAGTTTTTATAGGTTTCCATTTGGTAGCTTTGCCATTTAACAGTGTGACTTGGACGAACTTTCTGGGTGTTCTTCTACAAGAGTTTCACTATGGTTTGCTGAAATGTTGGCCCATTCTTGATAAAACTTGTGTAACCAAGTCAGGTTTAGATTTATTGTCTAACTGGAAGACTCATTATATCAATAACAATATATATCTTAATAGACACTTGATCAATATCAATAGATAATAACTGTGGATTCACCACCAGTTTGGCAGTATTTCACACATTTAAAACAAAACAAAAAAAACCCTAATCAATAATTATCAATATCAACTGATATGAAAGACTTACATTGTGATACATTGCTCAGCCACATTGTCCAGCCCTAGTGTGTGTATATACTGTATGTAAATATCTGATTTCAACCATATCAGTGGAAGACACTCAGCAATGTCCAAAGTGTAGCCAAGAAATATTAATTTAAAAGCCATGAACCCTTCAGATAAGGTCTCCTATTTTAATACAGAGTACATTTATCTGTTCTTCTGATCATTTCAGTCTACAGCACCCTAAAATCACCCATGTACCTTTTTCTCTCACAGTGTTTTACACTGGTGCTACATCTGGTTTCAATGCGCTCGGTCAGAAAACCATGACTCATGAGAGCTTTCCTAAACTCAGTTGTAAAACTGCCTTTTCATTTTGGCATTTTGGGAGGTGAACTAACCTTGCATTTCTCCACTGTGACTCCAGGACGCTGCAGCACTTTGTTGTCTCAGACTAGTGATTGGGTTTGGTTGGCGCAAACCAACATTCTGGTGCTACTATAGGAGGTTCATAGCTGGATGAAACACATAAATTATTACATGAACAGGAAAAAAAAAAAAAACACAAAAAAAAAACAGTTGGGAGGATTCAAGCTGCAGCGGGAAATGATTTACCGTTAGGTGCACACATGTGTGTTGTTGCTGAGGCCAGCAACACTATTATTAAAAGTGACTGCAGCTGCTGCTGTAGGGAAAAGAGGGTCAGCAGTGGGAAAGCAAAATCCTCTTTTAATGAGTCCTCTGGGTGAACCAAAAACATAACAGTGAAAACAGTGATGACAGGCAATCTGTGTGTTCAAGATGTTCTTTTTTAGAAACTACCTCAGTACTAAGTTAAAACCCATTTAAGTGAGCAAAATGAAACGAAGGAACACAGAAAATCTTAAATAAATAAAACCTCTGTCCTTAATGAGCTTCAGGGAAAATTATTAGTGCTCATAAAATTCTGATGGTAGATGGAAACTTTTAGTTTACCAGAAAATTATTGTATTCAAAAAGTATGTGTCCCTTCCTTCTTCTGTATGCTTTCTAGCCACATGTAAACATTTCAGATCATCAAGCAATTTTTGTGGGATTAAAAGGTAATCTGAGTTAATACAAAAATCAGTTTTCCATCTAGGATTTTATTCAAACCAACCTGGCTGGCCCTTTGTGAAAAAGTAACTGTGATAAGTAATGTGCTATTGTTTTCTCGTGTTAATTTAAATTATTTTAGCTGAAACACATTGACTTTCAAGCATAACCAGCCTGTTTAAAGTTATGCCAGAGTAGGGAAAGTTTTTTTTCTCCATTTCCAGACATCTCTCACTTCGTTTTACTGAAGTCCAAAGGCTTATAAAGTAGAAACATTGCTTTGGTTTCTAAACAATGCTCAGCTGCAATTTTGGAAGAGTCTTTTTAATATGCAAAACACACAAAAACTTGTATGGAAAATATATATTTTTTGCACCCGAAGCTAAAGCTGTCAACCCAATCTTGAGGGATGCCATAAAGTTTACAGATTATTATCTATATAATTCTTGTAGAACAAGGGGCTTAATATGGTTTGGTATGATCTTTGAAATATTGTTTTAAGTGGTTTATCAATCATCTTCTGTCTAGAATAATGGTACAGATCTGAAATCTATATATCAATGAAGAAATTTGGAAAGTTGTGCATGAAATTGGTGAAAGTTTTCTGTCTATATTTCCACTCGTGGTTAAATATCTTTCTGCTCTTGTTTATTGTGACGTCAGAGCCAGCCAGAGATGGAGTACTCCATGCCTGAGCTGCAGGCTCCTCGATCCAGCGTGGCTGACAAACCCTGGCCTCAGGTCCACTCCCACACCCAGAGACCCCATGGTAGGAACATTTTCACAACACTTACAAACAGTCATGTGACTTGGATCAACAATTTGGCTGTACAAATCAGTCCTGACCCTAATGGTCTCTTGCATGAAATCCCAACAGATTGCGTTGAAAGTCGTTGGTGTAATGTGGCAAAATGTGAAAGAGTTTAGTGAGTATTGAATATGTCAGCAAATCGGAGCCTTTTTCTAATTGTCTGGCAGGCGTTAAGGGGCGAGGAGAGAAAGGAGCAGGCAAGTCAGCGATCAAAGGGAAGCACCCCATCCAGCATGCAGATGACGCTGCAGCTGACCACGACTTCCTGGGCTGCATGTCAAGGTCAGAAACCTTTCAGAGAGAAAAAAATATATATTTTTGGTGACCTGATTCACATGATTAAATGATTCACAACTTGTTTGTATCAAATCTTATTCATGCTAAATTTGAGATCAGACACACCAAAGCTTTCCAACCATTCCTTGTTAATTTCCCTCCTATTCGGTTGTAGCTTTTGCTAATCTTCGTGGCATCAGTCCACAGTTTGAAATGCCTCCCGGCAGTAATATTTGACTGAAAAATTAAAACATATGATTACAACTGGGATTATCTCCATCTCTGGACACCAAGCCTTGTACTTACTTGACTGCACTTGTTGGCTTGCAGTAAATGAGTGATAACATTTAACAGAGAATATTATGTATTTTTATTTTTGACTGGTCTAGTTCTGAATTTTTCTGTGGTTTTTCTTAGTGTCTCAGTGTCAGTCTCCCTCTTCCTTGTTCCAGGCGCTCAGGTCTTCCGCGGTGGATTTTAGCTGCTTGTCTCTTCCTGTCCATCATGGTCATGTTGTGGCTGAGCTGCGCCAGCCTCGTCACCGCACCGGAGCAGCACATCAAGACGCAGGTACTTATTCAGAAGAGTATCTCCATGTTCTGTCCCCTGCTGTATTCTCCTCCTCTGCCTGCAGTTTTGGATTATTAGTGAATATATTATAGCATGGCAGGAAATCCAGGAAGATGAATTACAGTGTTTCTGTTCAGTTTATTAAATCCCTTTTCATCACCAAATCCTTGTTATGCAACATATATTTTAGTGTTTAGTTTTAAGCCTTGCTCTATGTCGACCCACTTATGTTGTTTGTGCTTCTAAATTATTCGTTGATTATTAATATACTAACAAAGTATTAGCAGTGCACATTATTAGCTGCACTACTAATAATGTTCAGCAGCAGCTATAAAACATTAGATAAAACTCCTTGTTTATTATCTCTCTAAATGTGTGATACTGTCTCCTCTGTGCATATCAAATAGGTCAATAGATGTTTAGCTTAAGTTGTTTTCACAAGTTAGATGATTAATAAGGCTGCACAGTTTTTGGACAGCACTGATTATTTTCCATAAGCATATGGATCACTATCATCCAGTCATTAAAGAGACAGTACACCCTCCACTTTATAGTTTTAACATCTAAAGGATTCTGTCTCATCCAGGTGCAAAAATTATTTAACTCCAAGAGCACAGAAGTTCACACCATATATTCCACAACGTTAGGGCGTATTCAGCAAAGTTAAACCATTAAAAAGATTCATAATGTACTGTGTACATTTTAATATGATTCCACAATAAATGTGTGCATAAAAAAGAATAAGAGCCCACCAACTATGTCAAGCAATTGCGTGTAAGTTTTTACATATTGATATTTTGAGCCTGACTAGCATTTCACACACATGCAACTCTGTTAAGATGGTTGATTTAAAGATCAATCATCTTTAAATCAGATGTTGTAATTAGTTCTAGGTCAGTGAATGGCTACAATTCGTTTGAATATTTAACACAGTGGTGTCCAAAGTCAGTCCTCAGTGGACAGTATTCTGCAAGTTTTAGTTCTTTCACCCTGAGTTACCAGATCTTTGAAACTGAAAGCGAAACGGACAGCATCACCTACCTTTTGATATATTAGGTGAATACTTTTGTGACCATTTTGGAACACCAGTAGAGAATTTAAGTGTAATTCCCAGGTAATTATGCTTTATGTTTAAGCATAAAAATAAATATCCCTCTGACAAGAATTTTGATTGCTACACTACTGGATAGAACAAAAAAAGCTTTCATTTTCATGTGTTTCTAAACACATGAAAATGAATGGCAAGATAAGGAACAGTGTTGCAGCAGTTTCACAGATTTGCTTACAAATCTGGGTTACAAAAAATATTTTTTGAAAGTTGTCTATGTTTTTTCATCTGAATTAGGAGTATTTTGCACCGCTGATTCCCAAAATGATCCATTTTTTTCAATCAGGTTTGATTTTTATTCTAATTCGATTTAGAGACTGACTAAATTGATTACATTTTTGTGACATTATCAGTTCATTTCCTTTAATCTTTCTCATCCAAAAAAGGATATAGGAGAAAAAAATGTTTTCTCACAGAGTGTATTAATTAAATGTTAGCAACTTGGATTTCTGTAAATTGAACAATAAACACTTATTACGGTAAGTACATGTAAATTGAACATTACGTCCTCACTGTGTAAAATTCTCCATCTCTTTTCTGTCCTGTTGGAATCTCTCCCCGTTTGTCACTCACTGATCCCAGATCCTCAGGAAACTGGTCCATGTGTGAGAACTAGTCGTGCATTTTGATGCTCATGTTGCACCGCTCAAGTTGACCTGATTGAGCAAAAACCAATGTGAATTATGGATTCAGCACATCAAAATCACCCTAAAACAGTTGAAAAACCCCAGACAATTTTTTTTGGCCAGTGCAGTCATGTTCTCGTTGGCTCTTTGCTATTGTCTGCTTTTCTTTGCGTTTCTCAGCTGAGCATCAATGGAGATAAGGAGTTCATGGAACATGTGCACAAGGTCAACCCTTTCCATCTGAGCTCCATGATCGCCATCAGTGTGAAGCAGTCGGAGGAAACCCAGGAGGCAGGACCACTTCCGGTCAAAGTTGATCTCAACAAAACCTGCGTTTAGAGAGAAAGCTGCTGTTTCTTGTTACTTTTGGTAACCACGTGTAAAACATGTGGCCTGTCATCAACGCGCCACTCAACAGAGTTTTTAAAATACGTTTAATAAAAAGCACGGCTCCATGTCCTGTTTACTCAGAATGATCAATAACATCTCGTGTCAGCAAGATGTTTTTTTTATTTTCCTTTTCTTCAGTTTTTCATTGTACAGTCCACTTTTCTGCAAGTTCATCCTCAGATTATCATTAACGATCCGCTTCGCTCACCGCGGAGAGACGCAGCCTCGTCTCACATCCACACATGAGACGAGCAGAGAGGATAGATTACAGCTGAGAGCTCCGCTGTCATTTCTAATGTTGAGTTTGGACAAACACAGAGATTCGTGTTAGATTTAATTTATCTCATTTTCGCAGAGTTGGGATTAATTAAAATGGCTCGCTCAGACTAGAGAGATGAAACGCGGTGGGAGAAAGGAAGATGAATGAAAGGTGAGCCAAGTACTTGACAGCACCGCAGGAAACAAACACAGTAACAAATACGCAGTTTATGATCTGTTTACATAATCAGCTTTATGAGCTCTTCAGAAATATCGCATTTGCAAACAGCTCTGAAATTGAAAATCCTCTTCTTGACGTCGTTCTCAGGTGAGTAATCCTTACCAGGGAGACAAAAACTAAATTAGCGTCTTTCTGTAATCTAATTCCTGTGTGTGTGTGTGTGTTTGGATAAATCTGCAACAGCACTCATTCATCTGCGGAGAACAAATTCAAACGACAGCATCTGGGCGTGCTGACTGGAAACGAGAAAAGCTGAAGCTGTTATTTATTTAATTTCTTCTCTATTTATTCTGAGTCATCGACATAATCTACTGAAGTGTTACTGAAGTGCCGTGGACATTTAATGCATCACACAAGTGTAAATGCTCTTTGTGTATGACCATTACAGCACAGACCTTACAGAGAAACACACAGGACAAGATGGCACCAGACAGTGTATTAATATAGCTATGATTATTATGATTACTATGGCTCTTATATCACTTCAAGACTTTGTAGCTGTTACCTGTGCCATGTGCTTTCCAATAGCTGACTATTTTGTATGTCCTAGGAGCACATATTGAAGGATAACCCCTGTAATAATGTGTAATGCAAAGCTTTGAACATAGACCTTTGTTATTGAACAGAATTGCACAGTCTTAGAGATATTTTGTTTTCCTCTCCGTGCTTTTGGTGTCCTGTAATGCTCTCTTTTAACCCCCGCTATGTATGACAATTAACCGTGCATGCAAGTGATAAATCCTTTTTTATTTTTGTTTGTTTTTTAGATGATAGTTTGTTCTAAGCACTCGCCATGCCAGTAACAACACTTTTCTATTGTGGACTTGTGATTTTTTTTTTTTCTGTTTTATGTGTTCATATTTACAGTTAACCTAAAACGTATAATAATGATTTATAGCTAGGACTCTTGTTTTAAAAAAGCCATCTGATCAGTATATGTGCAGCTTCGAGCTCAAAGTTACAGGATATGAATTTCAAACTGTATTTGTTTCTTTTTACTGTTTATTTCCAATGGAACGATACAACATGATGAAATAAAGTCTTTTCACTGTAACTCAATAAAATATGCAAGCGGAGGTTTTTGTTTTCGTTAGTAAGAAGAATATTTAATAAATGGATGATTGACATTACAGATTCAGTGTCTGTGTTTTTCCTTTTTCAAAGTTTAAACTACTTCTTATCACTTGCAATATGTTCATTGCCTACATAAGTGTGAGAAATAAATGATTCTGTGCAAAAGTTTTAACTCAGTCCTAATTTGGTGATACTTCCAGGAAGCAAGACTTCCCTGTATTGTTATTTAAAAGTCATTGGAGGTTTTCTCTCATTTAAGATCAGATAATTGAAAGAACCAAGAAGAAGTCCTGGGTTTTAAAAACACAGCTAGAGCAGATGGACAGTGTCTAAATATAATGTCATGAAAAGACGAAAAGGCCCCTGCAAAGATTTAACTTGCTGCTTGATATTTGTCTGGAGTTGCTTTTAAAAAAAGTAATGGATCACTTCTTAACCCATTCAAAGACCATTTAGAGCCACCCTCACCTGCCTATCTGGGCGAGAGGCGGGGTCACCCTGAACAGGTCGCCAGCCTGTCGCAAGGCAACACAGAAACAGACAGGACAAACAACCATGCACACACACTCACACCTAGGGAGAATTTAGAGAGACCAATTTACCTAACAGTCATGTTTTTGGACTGTGGGAGGAAGTCCAAAAGGGAAAACACGCAAACTCCGTGCAGAAAGAACCTGGGCCGGGAATCAAACCCAGGACCTTCTTGTTGCAAGGCAACAGTTCTACCAACTGCGCCACTGTGCAGCCCTACCTTCACCTCAAACTTAAAACTAGCAGCTTTTCAAAATTTATCTGAACAATATACTAATATATGAGAACATATTGATTTGGCAATAGCATTCATTTAAAGCAATAAAAGCTTTGTGCAAAAAAATAATAAAAAATCAAAGAAGCAAATCTGACAATCATTCAGCAGTAAAATTATTCCATGAGGACATAATGTAGCAAAATGTAATCTAATTGTCAAATTAAATGCTCTTCTGTTTAAAAAGAAAAGAAAAAAAAATTCATCCAGAAATGCGTTCAAATGGCGTAGTAAATAAAAAATCCACTTGGGGGCAGCAAAGTTAATGAAGTCTTCGCTCTTCGTGTTGTCTGTTTTTATCATATTTAAGAAAATGTAAAGCAAACCTCTCCTGTTTGGGTTCAAAAAAAGTTCAGACCAGAGAAGAAAATGTGGAAAATTTTCAAATCCAATTATCAGAAAAAAAGATTTGGAGTTCATGAAGGGTTTGTGAACTTGTTTGACAGACTTTAGTCTTTTGAGATACATCTTCGCTAAGATGGTCGAGAGAGAAATTTTCACAGAAAACATTACAGTTGAACATATAGTGAGTGAGAAAGCTGCTGCTACAACCAATACTCAAATAAATGCTATCAATGCTGCATTCACTGGCCTCCATCTGGAAAGGACACAAAGAGGGGGTGGGTAACTTGATTTTATTTCTTACACTGCAGATAACAAACTGTAAATGCAAAGAATCCCAACCTGTTAAAAAGATTAACGAGAATATGAGGAGAAATAACGGAACAAAGACAAAAAATTGCGTAGGCCTCTTTGTCACAGCATCAAACACAGACCAGATACAATGAATTCCTAATCAAACAGCTCAAAACAAGGCCAGCACAACAGAGCTTCCAGCGCATGTGTCCAATTAGCATAACATGCTGGTTGGCTGTGTGAAAGACACAAAGACAGAAGGAAAATATCAAAACATGCCTTTTGCTGTGACACATAATCAAAGGGTGGAAGCTGCACCATGAGAGGGTGTTACATTACATTACCCCTTGATGTCATGACAGACATTCAGAAGTGGGTTGGTGCAGAGACTTCAGCTGGTCACTGTGCATGATGTGTCAGCGTATCATCATGCATACATGCAACAAGATGTTCATGTCACAATGGACTATTATGCAAAAAATGGGCAAATGAAAACATCCATCCATCCAAGTCCAGAAATATGAAGTACGCAGGAAAATACAGAATATCTGCAAACTTATCTTCCAAGTTTGTCCTCCTCCAGTTTCTTTATGGAGAAGGACATAAAGAAACTGATTATGTGTTGTAAAATATTTACCTGCTTCTTCAGCTCCACTCCTTCAGTCACAGGAGTAGAAACAATATAAGAAAGTCTTGAGGTGTATTGGTACACAGTAAGAAGTGTGGCTGCATTTGAAGAAGGGGGTTGGGTACAACCTCATAATGTACCTCTAAGCAGAGGTGGAGCCTAGTCAAAGCCCAGGACATCCCTTTGTTTTGGGTTCTACCATCATTTTCAGGAGGAACATGGACAGCATGTTGACGTTATGGAAGCTGAAATCAAATTTAATTTGATAGCAATTCAGCATTTTCTAGACTTTCCAATTGCACATTCATTCTTTATTTGACTCCTTTTTTCAGGGGCAATTTTTTTTGTAGTTTAAGATTATAGTTGGTGACGGGGAGACTGAAATATCATGACCTGACAAGTTATTTCTTACCATAAATGAAAGTAACTGGTTTTGGATACCTGCTGTATCCAAAACCTAAAATCAAACATAATCTACTCTCAGCATTGATGTTTACCCTTTTCAAAAGCCAACTTTTCTCATTGGGTGGTTGGCTGTGGGTGAATCGCCAGGTAATGTCAGGTCTATGTTCTTGCTCTGTGGGATTTTTGTTGACTAAGTGAAATAAGCTTTTTGGATGCACTTTAAACTTTTAAGCCTAATTTTTTCTTGTTGTTTTGTCTGTTTGTACCAGATGGTAAATGAAACACAGAGAGAAGAAACTGTCCCATTTAAGATTGGGTGCACTCTTCACACACTTTTTGATCCCACAAGTTAAAATCTGTCAGATTCCAGGTGCACCCATGAGTAACAACAGTTAGCGGAGCTTCGAATGGACATGTCAATAAGTTTGCGGAGTGTTGAAAGAGTCAAGATGCAAATCAGTTATGTCAAAACTACAATTAGTCATGAAAACAAACCATTTTGCTGTTGCCTACATTTTTTTTTGTGGTAGTTGCATCGACAATCAGTCCTACAGCAGCACTGCCTGAAATAGCGTGGTTAGTCCTTTCAGTGGGTTCTGGGTCTCCTCTTAGAGGGACATGTGTAGAAATCCTCCGAAGGGAGGCGTTGTCTGGATGAGGAGCTCCCCATCATCCAACCTCATCAACAAGTTTTGAAAAAATAAAAAATCCTACAGCAGGTTAACTTCTCAAACCCATGCGAGTAAAAAAAGGTCAAATCTGCGTTTTGAACTCCTCATTCAGAGGAGGATTGGAGCTCAAAATCATCTGCTATGCATTCAGACACTTTATGTGGAGAGAAGACAATTACCTGCTCTAGCACCATTTTAGTAACTTGACCAGACCGGCCTTCGCTCTGTGCACTCTCAAAGGGTTTGCCTGCAATTGGATATCATTCATAATGAACTAGAGAGAGATCCAGAATAGAGCCTGATGTGATTTGGTGAAATACATCCTTCTGAAGGGTTTATAAAAACTACAGGTTCGGGTTGTACCGTCTGTGCTGATGTGTTGACTCACTGAATGCAAATAGGCAGTGTTGTCCTACTCTTCCTCTGCCTCCTGCAATCAGCAGCTCTCTGTTGACGGAGGAGAAGACAAACAGGGATTTTATGGCCGCTGCAGCCAGAAACTCGGACAACACGTGTCATGCAAGCTGACATTTATGACCGGATGAGAGTTACAACTGTAAATTCACCCACTGAATGCGAATCGCTAATCTATATAACCGGTTCATTTACCTTTCATTTCGATTATCTCAAAGCGGTTTTTGAAATATTATTTTTAGAACTGCGATCCCTTTATGTTTTTTAACTCACATACAACATATCAAGTTGAATTATTCTCCCTAATTGCATGTTCTCCTACATCTCAAATCCACACATCTGGTCATCTTCACATGCCGCTCACTTAATCACCCTGAGGGGGCGCTATGGAACCATGTTAGAGCGCTGGTGGCCCCATTATTACAATTTAATGGTTTATGTGAGTGAAGAGGCAATGTTCCTCTCTAGCTCTCCTCCCTCCCAGCCGCACAGAGTTGTGTGCTGCTCTTATCTGGCCAGACCTGCTGCAGGAGCCAACCTGCAGTGCATTAAACAAGTCACACACACACAGGTGAAAACGCACACACAAAACAGCAGCAGTGTGAGTATGTGTGTGTGTGTTTGGAAATGAGCAGAATAATGAAAGAGGAGTGTGAGATTGTTAAAAGAAAGGGGAGGAGGAGTTCATCAGGGGGACTGATTGGACATTGTAGTGTATATTTGTGAATAATTTATCAGAAATTTTACACTAAGAGAAAAATGATGAAACCGTAACGCAATGAAGGGACCTGAAGATGAGGCGCACGTTGGTTGGCTTTAATTAAGATGTATACAAACTGGGTTCTGATATTCAAATCAAATTCAATTCACTTTATTTTCATTTCTTTTTATGCTTATTAGCAGGCGGCAAAACAAGACAGTGCTCTCCTGAGATCTGCCACATGTCAAAGCTAAAATCCTTGTGTGGCTAATCGAAAACCCATACAGATTATGTATGTATGTAACCCATACATACATACATACATACATACATACATACATACAGGGTTACATACCTGCATGTAACCCTGTATGTCACATACAGGTATGTATGTAACATACATACCTGTAAGACAAGAGCTTTCAAGAGCAACATGTAAGCTCTTGTGTTACATGTTGCTCATGTAAGACAAGAGCAGCAAAGTAAAGAGCAATATCCTAACACCAATTAACACCATTTCACCACCTGAAAGCTGTACTGCTTGTCTGATGGCAGCATGCAGTTCAAAAAGTTGTAGAGGTGGTCAGGAGAGTTGTTCGGTGTCCTGTTCCTGCGGTGGTTCGGAAACCGATCCTGGACGGAGGTATAGCGTAGCACCATATATGGAGTCACGATCATCATCACAATATTAAAGTGGGCAACAACCCAAAGGTTCAACTGACATTGATTCACTCTCTGCATGCAAATGTCCAGTCTAGCAGTCTTCCACTGCCCTTGATGCTCACACCTGATATAGAGCTTACTGCAGGGAAAAGGAGGCATTGAGACTACTGCCACCGGTATCAAGATTGACAAAATTACAGTTTCAAAACAGCTAATCACACTTCCTTTACAGTTAAGTCATTTAATTGAGATCCATAAGAAAGTGACCAGAAGGCCTACGTGTTGCTGTGCTCTGTCAACAGCTGGCTTACCTGAGATCCATGTCCCATTTTTACAAGGAAGATGAATTTAGCTGTTTGGAAATCTTCCCAGTTGTGGAAAACACAGATAATAATAATAAAAATCCTTGGAGAACCACCCAAAAGGCCGTTTTAAAGCTACATTTGGTAGGCCAGGAGCAACATGCCTGTAGAGTAGCATGCTGCTAGCTAGCTACCCGAACAAATAGCCCTACCAAGTTATGCAGCTTCCATCAGCTTCTTATATGTAATAGTTTTTACATGTCATAAAGCGCTAAACAGCAGAGAATAAAAGCATAAAATCACAGGATACATTTTGAACAAAGGCACAACATACAATAGGAAGTGAAATTATAAGATTCTGCATAATTATTTTTGCTTTGAAAATTAATAAGGTACGTAAAAGGCCCCAGGCAAATCTCAAACGATGGGTCGTTTATATTTTAAAGGATCAAGTCAATCAGCGGCACACAACCTGAAAGGGTTGACCTCCTTTAGTCATCAGTCTGATGTGTGTAATAATCAACAAATGTTGATTTTGTGAACATAGATAATGACAGACTGAGTGTTCAGTGAGATTGGACAGGCAGACTGGTGCCTGACCATTTACTGCTTTACAAGCAAGGGCTAATATTTTAAAATAACCTCTGAACTCAACGGGAAGCCAGGGCAATTAATATGAAAATTATTTTCTTATGTTACTTTAAGAGCAGACTGCTAAGAATGTATCTTATTTAAAATAAAAATGACTAATTTCAGTGTGTGTTTATAGTCTACATTCTTGTCTAAGTCTACACATCTAAATCAAAACGGTAGCTAAATGCTATTGAAACATTATATCATGGATATCACAATATTAAGAAATAACTGCATGTTTTCCGAACAACATGCAGACACTCCACTGGTCTTCATATCCCCTCACTATCTTTTGCAGGGCCCTCTGCAATTAATGCCTAATGTGTCTACATTAAATTTCGGGAAAATACAGAACAATAACTGGGTCTACTTTTATTTGCTTGATGAGTTTGCCTGCCGTAATACTACAAATAAATACTGAACGACCTAAATCTGAGGTCAGAAAATCAGATTTACTTCTTACTTTGAAAAAAAAAGAAAAGGAAAGAAATATCAGAGTTTGCTAGCTATGGACCAGTCAATTCTGTAGTTCTTTGACTTATGGAAAGTGTGAGTGAGAAGTGCAGAAGTTAATCTGAATTAGAGTCAGATCAGTTTTTGCCATGGTGAAAAGTTTTGTTTACTTGTTGTAAGAGGATGAGACATATTTAAACCCTCTCCATCAACATCCCTCTATATGTGTGTGTGTGAAGCACTTTGTTTCTAACATGCACACCCTCACACTAAGACATCCATCCATCCATTCATCCACCACCGCCAGCACCGGACTTTGTTGAAGCACCAACTTTATTTCACCACGATATTTGTCATGAAACCGCACAAAACAAAGAATTAATCAATTCCGGGCACTTTTATCTCCCAAATCTTTCAGCCTTTCACAGCCGTTGCAGTCATGCGAGTGCACATGCGGACACGGACGTGTATGTGCAGCACGGATGCTACCTGGACTATTAAACTGCGAGCAGCCCGACACTCCGCTCTCTCCAAACTAAGCGCGCAGGCATGAAGGTCGGTTTCAAGCTCCCCTCTCTGTGAATTGATTCTACTATGAGCCTACACGAACCTCTGCTCTCCGAGCCGGGGAGACTCAAACAGAAAGGACAGAACCCGGTTCTGGTCAGAAGCGCCTCTTATTTTACCAGGTGTAAAAAGAAGGTTGACAGATTTGATCAATTATGCTTGGCGCGATAAAACAAGTCAATCAGTCTGTTTCAGTCGGATTTGCGTCAGTTTTTATTCTGCGCCACCCCCGCGGCGCTGAATGGAACAGCCCACAATTTATTCCAGGGAAAGACTGACAGTTTTTTGGGTCATGAAGCAGCTGTTGAAGTCAGCTTCCTGTCCCCCCTCCGCTGGAATAAGAAATTAGTTCATTTTAAAGTAAATAACTAAAGCCCGTGGCCGATAAGGAGGAATTATAGAATGACTCGGCCCCCAAAACATTTAAACCTATAAATACGACCCCCGCCCTCCCCCACTCCTCCCTTTGCGGCTGCTTCATATTATTAAACAGATTGGTGCCAGCGTAACAATTATTACTAACACAACACTGTGTATACTAAGCAACTTATGGAAGAATTACGCTGTGCGTGGTTTGGATCCTGATGGTTGGTATATGTGAGCATTCTAAAAAAAGGCCTAATGCAAATTAACATTTAATAATATGAAACACATTTTCAGTGTTGGAATGAAATTTGAAGGCCCCTGGAGGTGATATAATGAGGAATTTCTATAAGTGTTATTTCCATGTTGCCAAAATAGGTTCCTGATTATGCTGTTAATGATACAGCAATGATAAAATGGTGTCTAATATTACACTACCTTGTTGGAATTTGATGCTTGGTGGGAACTTGAGTTTATCCATAGTGGGCTTTGTCTTACTGAGGCTATTTTTATTCAGAATGGTGACATAAACGTATAGAAGTATCAGAAATGAGCGATAATTGCTAATTCTTTACACTGCCTTACTTATGGTATAGTTACTACTACTGGAAACAATTTACATGTGTTTTTGTGAAATACATACTCAGAATGGGCACTTCCTGGGCAAAATCAGTATTACAAAAGTAATATGGTATAAGAAGGAAACATATTGTAGAGGTCTAAGTGAATGCTATTTTACTACTGTACCTGCTGGTTTTCATTATTGGGTGGAATTCAATGGCTTGATTTGCCTACTTACTCCATCTCCCATGTAATTAATTCTCAGCTTCTTTATTTATCCACCCAGAGCAAATGTGATGGAAGTTTTAATGTTTCCAGTATAACGTTAACATTCGAAGAACTCTCTGATGTCTATTGGAGAGACGGTATTTTAAGATGGTTGGATGTCCACCAGGTCTTTGACCCACCCACATCAGCTGTGAGCTTCAGCCTCTCAGTTTATTTAACTAAAAACTGACTTTACTGCAGGTGTAAAACTACAGAAGTACAACTGGACATTTGGAGTGAAGGAGAAAAATTCACTCCAAATGTGAATTAAAAATTGGTTCAAAATTGGAATCTCCATGAATTACGTTATGGCCTCAAGATAATATAGGTTTCATTCAGAGTAAAATGTGGGACCCATATGGGTCCTAAATGTGTTACACAATTTGAACAAATTTTCTTAATACCCATTTAGTAAGGTCCTTTGTATGTACAATTTTATTCCCTCTTTATATTTATTAGTCACCTTACCTCAGTTTCTCTGCTCAGATAATTCTCCAGCTGCACCATATTCTTCTGATTTAAACCTTTATTTTTTCTGTTTTTGTTTATTTTCCCCCCCTTTTTATGATGAGGTTAACTTGCATTTGGGTACAAAAAAATGACACAATCATAACAGATAATACCTGAGTCAGGTATAATCACCTTTATATTTTTGTGCCATAAAGCGGTGATAACAACCCAAAACTCGCTGTGACACAAGATCTTTCTATGACTGGTACGAGTGTTACTGATAATAACTTAACAAAACGTCCATTTAAAATTTTTAAAGTATTTTGTAGATAATAACACAGCAGTGTTATTCTAGTGTCTATTATTACTCGTCCTAGACTTTTGTAGAATTTTTTTTTAAGAATTTAGTACATTTTGTGAGTTCCTGAGTATAAAGCAAATTCATGAAGATATTTATTGTACACTTTGACTCTCGAGTTATTTTATGTTTTTGACCGTTTCACAGCAGGTTTAAAACAAAAACCATCTACTCCTTGGACATGTTCCAAGTTTGAAAAGATTGTCCTTAAAGTGATATAATTAGTGACATATAACTACATTCTGATTTTCTGGAGCCTGCATGAATATTATTACAAAATAGGAAATTGATGAAATTATCATGAAATCAATCAGATGTGCCTCGTTAGTCTAGAGTAGAGTCACATTCAGCATTGATTCTTAGTGTTTGGGTCACCTGGAAGCTGAAATTTTTAGGAGTCTTTTGTTAATGTGTTTCGACCGACTGGAATCTCTTGACTGTCCCAAAGCGAAGCAATGCATTCCAGAGCGAGTACATGGAGTCTCACCAAGCGCGCTGAGACAACACATGGCATGAAAAACCATTGCTGCCTGTAGAGAATCACAGAATGTCTGTCACACATTTAACTAAAAACCAACTTCACTGTAGGTGTAAAACTACAGAAGTAAAACTTGACATTTGGAGTGAAAGAGAAAGATTATCCAATAAAAATGGTTTCTTGGTGTTGTTGAATACCTGACTTAGTCCACTGAGAGACCAAGCAACAGCCAAACTCATCTGTAATCTGATTAGATTGTTAGATTTGTGATTGACATGGCATCGACCAATCAGCTGAAAGGGAGAAAATCCTTTTTAGAATTCATTCTCGCAAGGGAACTTGAGCGCAGAGTTTTGTACATATATTTTGTTTTGCACCAGTAAAAAAAGTCACAAAAATGTCTAACCTGTATCATTGGTTTTTTAAAATACAATTTTCTCCCACACATAAATTCGTTGTGACAGGGTTAAACACTGTAAAACGTCATCTACAGAATGAGGCTGTTAAGTTGTTGGCATCAGTGGCTCAGCCGAAGACACCCTCCAAAAAGGTGTCATAGTTAAGCAAAGTGCCAGACAGGGTAAAAAACAGAAAGAGCATAAAGCTAAATGTTGAAATAACAGGAAAAAATGCAAAATTTGAGAGAAGAAGAATGTGGAAGAGCAGAAAAAGTGTTCAGTTCGTCCTCCTTCCAAAGCTTGTAGAAGAATAACAATAGAGATAACTCAGGATAACTTAACCTGCTCTAACTATAAGATGATTTGTGATAAAAGTAGAAGGGGTCAGCGTGTGCCTCACGGACTAAAACTGGGAGCTGATTCCACAGGACAGAACCTGATATCCTGATATCAAAAATATGTTGCTCTGATATGGCATGTCTACAGTCTACCATGAGATTGAGTCACTGAAGTTATGCACCTATAGGTTTGCATCTATTATTACCTATGGAAAAAGTATTTTTTTATAGTCTCTAAGTTGCTTTCTTAACTATCAATAACTAAACTGAACTGCAAAAATGAATAAATCAGAATATGTTGTAAGAAATAAAACATGTATATTAGCATTTTTCAAGGTAACATACTGTTTCATGCCAAAGTCTGCATTCATCCTTCATTATTGTATTTTCATTTCTATGTGGCCTTTTCACTTTTCTTGTGCTGAACATTTTCAAACGAATGTTCTTTTTGTTGTTAAAGCCACCTGCGATCTGTTAATTGACAACTTTGCAATGATCCAAATTTAAAATGAGCTCTTTGGGTACTCTGGTATAGCCACAAAGCTAAAGAGAAACAATTTGCTCCAATGTATTCAGTTGAATCTTTGAAAAAAAAAGATTAAACTTTTCCTTGTTTTTACGCCCAAATCCATTCACTTTCTCCACTTAGCACTCAAGACTCCTCTGTTTAATATTCTCTTCATGACTTAAATTGTTTTACGTTGTTAAATGCCCACCTGGGGAAGTGCATTGCTAATTAGTTAAGGCTATAAATGTTAAAGTGTTCTATTTTTGTTTGTACTTAACACTTGTCCCCATGCAAATAAACAATAAAGTAGAAAGAAGACTTGTCCTCCTAAGCCAGTGGTCTCACATTTATTCCTTCCTCCATCTCTTCTTCCAGTACCCCTCCCACCGCCCTTCCTGTCTGCCCAGAGTCACCAGTCATCCACCGGCATGCGTCCCTCCTCTGGTTATAATTGAGATCATATGCCGAAGCCGGCGCTGAAACCTAACACGGGACATCCACATCAAATAAAACCTGCTGTCAGCAGCGGGGCCCGGCTCCACCAAGTGAAACCATGCCTGAGTCCGCCTCACCAACACGCCATAAAATGTTACTCCAGAGGACCAGCAGACATACAGACAGATGGACCACACCTCTGTTAAAGACATTTAATTCTCTGTATGTAAGACTGAAGGTTCCGTCATGTATGGGTTCAGGTGTTCTTCAATGTCTGAGGGGACGTTCTCCGTCTCTTTTCAATTGTTCTGTCAGTCACACACCAGAAAGAGGATCCTCAATGCTCAATGTTAACGGTTGTTTCAACTTTTTTAAATGTTTACTATACATTTAAAAATTAGATAATTCAACAAATGGAATTATCTATTTTTTTCTGAATAAGCTGAGAAGCTAGTTCTGCAAGAAATTTTGCAATATAGCAAAATGCAAACATGCCAGAATTTTGTATCTGTCTAATTCAAAGTCTTTGCCTGAAGAAATATCTGTTGCTGCTAAGATGATAGTGGCTCCACCTGCATCTGGTGAATAATCCATTGTATCTTTTATTTATTTATTTATTTATTTATTTTTATAAAAAATTGCAGCCAGACAGATTAGTTGTTGTTTGACTTACAGGGTGAAATAGTACTAGTATTTTGCAATCATTGCTAATTTTGATGCACAACAGGAGCAGAACTTTGTTCCTCTGCTGGCTTTATTAAAATATTGCACTAATATCCTGCAAGGTATAATTCATCTTCTTTTCTCTTATATTTCCATGATCTCTTGAGTGGATTGCCAAAAACTTTAAATGTTTTTATTGGCACCTTAGAAAGCAAAAGTTCTATTTTTTTCAATTTTAGTGTATCACATTCAGAGGCTAATAACTCAAGTGATATAACTGTGCATGTAAGACACGTCTTACCTGGCCAGGAGTCATGTTTAGACCAAGGAAAATCCCAATTCTTCTAGTGGGAGAAAACCCGAAGAGCCTTTTTACATTTCCTAAATGAAGACAGAACGCAGTGGTGTCAAACAAAGCACACGTCTCTTTTCTGTTCCAAAAATATCTAAATTACTTGCTGTAGCCATCCGCACATACATTTTTCAATAATATTTGCGACTGGTATGTTTGTGTTGGATTTTTAAAGCAAAAACAACTGTGACTCGATGTTAAGAGTGCAAATCACTTTCACCGGTTCCACTTGATTGGTGTGTTTGTGACATTCGGCGAGTGCCTTGCTTTGTTAACGAGTTGCTGAGACAGAGCAAATATTGTCCATACAGGTTGCACAGAAATTGAGGTAAGAGGATGCATCAGTGGATGAGGACAGAGTACACTACAGAATAAGTTTAGAAAATGGACGATAGAATCAAGATCAAATTTGTCCAAAAATGTGGTTTTGTTGGTATATTTTGCAACAAAATACACTCGAATGATATTTTTGTTTTAATTCCTAGTTTGACTTTTCCTAATTGTTTTTCAAAAATAATTTCCTTTTGCTTTATCAACAGTAGGGGCACCTATAACATGCAAACTGATTTATATTAACTTCTGTCTCTTGTAATTTATCTCAGCCATTAAACTATCTTCTAAGTCAAACTTTT
Organism: Alfaro cultratus; assembly: GCA_903066825.1. Lineage (NCBI taxonomy): Eukaryota > Metazoa > Chordata > Actinopteri > Cyprinodontiformes > Poeciliidae > Alfaro > Alfaro cultratus. The sequence goes on along the minus strand of CAEFZX010006189.1, from coordinate 5,634 downwards.
ATTTAAGAGGGACATCGGCATTTGGATTTTGAGGAAGGGTTGATAAGATAGATAGATGACTTGTCTTAAGGGCCTAGCATGGTCAAACCGAAGTCGTATTGTTGACTCACACACACTTTTCACAGTACATAAGCTCCTGTGAAACCCCATCTCCCTGCAGCATACGTCGTAGTGTTTTTTCATAAGTGGCTTACAGTAGCATAGTGAACAGTGACCATGGCAGAGAGGAATAACTGTTACAAGTTCACACATCTGGAGGAGGAGGAAACATTGACTGATGAGCTGCAACATCTCATTTTATTTTACATGTTATTAAAAAAAAAAGGCTAGAAGGTGTCAGTGGGACTCTCACCCTCTGCATTGGACCAGAACCGATCAGGAAGAGTTTAATGTTTAATGTTTTAGACCAACAGTTTGTATCGGACATTTGCTACTCAATACTATCCTGGCTTCTGTGTTTTTGTGGATCTTCTTGTAGCCCCAGTCCGCCTCGAAAGATGGACGCTCACACTGAACCACTTTGTGCTTTCTTCTTCTTCTTCTTCTTCTTCTTCTTCTTCTTCTTCTTCTTCTTCATTCCTTCCCATCTTTACCGCATGCTTGCTCAGTATGAGGGATTCCCCTTCTAGCCTCTTTATCTAATTGGCTAAAAGTCCTTTGGGAGAAAACTTTTCAAAAGTCGGTAAAAGAAACTCCACTTGACTGTATTGTTTGGTAGCTAGGATACTCTATGCAACTGAATTTGAATTTGTATAATTTAACTGTTTTTTTTTACATGAAATTTAAGAAAAAAGATCTGTTTTTAAAGTGTTTCGAGATGACAATTGTGCTTTAAAAATAAACTCAAACGAATAAATGTCAGTGCTGCTGATGCAATTAATGCAGCACTGAATACTGAAATCCAAAATGACCTTATGGTGGCGGTTCTGGGTGCCGTTGCCTTGCATTGATTCTTTCTGTGTACTTCAGCTTTGTCACAAAGTCCAAAAACGTGACCTCTTGGCTTATTGGTTACCCTGAGTTGCCCTCTGTGAGTGTATGTAAGTTTTTCTGAGCAGCCCACTCATTACCAACCCACCCACTCATATTGCAGAGCACAAGTAGGCATAGAGGAGCAGGTATAAAGAATGGATGAATGATTCAAAGACCTACATTCTATTTCACAACATGTAATTGACCAGAACTATTGCAAAAACCCCCAACTTATGCTCAGCTGGTTGAAACAGATTTATCTAAACATGACTCTGACTTAATAAGATATTTTCTGAGCTTCTTGGACTCTCAAAATCTTCAGAACATTAAAACACACACACACACACACACACACATGCTGTGCAGCCAGCCCCCTGCTGTATATTGCAGACACAGCAGCATCAAGCGTTCCTCAACAGATACGATTGCGATTGAATTGCCCTTTAAGTCCACATGTCTGAGCAGAAAAGATAGAGATCCAGAGAGCCGGAAGATAGATGGAGCTCTGGCAGTGATGGTACGGCCGCTGGAAGCCACGGTGTCCTGTTGTTCGTCAAGTAGTCTGGAGATCAGATGCTATCAGGCCAGGAGGTGTCTGCTTTGCACCGAGCGCCACACACTCAGTGAGTTTACGTAAGGGATAAACAGTGACCCTTGGGTTGTAATCCACTCGCAGGCCGAGCAGAAGCTGTGTGTAGATTACCAAAGACTAACTGCAGACTCTTCGCTTGTTTTACACCTCGAGAGGATCCTAATTGAGCCAAATCTCATTATTTATGGCTGGCAGTGGAGACAGTAGTACTCAGTGTTGCTGGTGTATCTTTAAGGAGATCAGTCAGGAGCTGGATCTGTTCCTGTAAGAGTGAGCATGCAGTAGTTCAGCTTGCATGCAAGTGGCTCTCCAGAGGAGAATTAGAAGGTGTCCATGAGAGGCTACGTCTTCACAGCATTGCAAGTGAGCAGTGAAGGCTGCAGGCAATGCGTAACAAGGACAAATAATCTTCACTGTCAAAAACAAATTGAATATTTTCATAAAGCAAATATTTTCTAGCTTTACTTTCTGTGACTTAGTGAATCTTGTTAATGTAGATCCATGCAGAGAATTCACTGCAAGCAGCTTCGTCGACTGGCAATTTCCCCTCATTATTAAAACTCAAGAATTGTCGATTTAAAGATATGGCGATATTAAGTTTCATTGCTGACTGATATGAGAATTATGAATGGTGACAGAGGGCAAGAGCTGACCTCGTGTGGAGCCACGGTTCTCCACGGATAGACAAAAAGGAAAGACAACCTCCGAGAGGCGTCCACATAAATGTCACGCTTCTGGCCCGCTAATAATAATTTTTAAAGGAACACGACTTACAATAAAGGCTTCATCGGAGGAGTGAGGGAGTAAGAAATTAAAGAGAACCAGAAAGCAAAAGAATCAGGAGAGGAAGAGGAGTGTGTTAATATATTTCAAACAAAGAAACAAAGCATATCAGATGCAATGTGAGATTTTGCTGATTTTCCGATGTCTGTAGTCAGGCGACGTGAAGCTGGGCGAGGTGGAGAGCGCGAGAAACAGAGAGAAAAAGAAAGAAAAAGAAAGATGAAGGAGACAGACAGAGGTGGGGGGGATTTGGGAGTTAGAAACCTCTCAACCATATGCATTTCTGCATCTGCAATATCCATGCAAATGGTGGCATGCATGAGTGATAGGAAAGCAATGAGAGGAGCTACTTTTCAGTCGTGTTACCCTGAATGATGCTGAGCTCCTGCCTAACTCGCACACAAAACCCACAGAGCTGCAGATGACAGCACAAATGTAGCTCCTTAATTCAGTAATTTTCTCCATCAGTCTTTAGAAGTGGACAGAACAGTGTCTGCCAACAATTCTCCATCTTCATAAGCCATAAATTGTTTTCACAATATTAAAAAGGCAAAGCCAGGTTTTGGGTTTTTGGGGTGATTCAATCATGATTAGATTTTCATGTGAAGTAGTCGACTAGGAAGTAGAGAATTCAAAATAAGCTAAACATTAAAAAAACAACAGAGGACAAACTAAGAACTGCCTAAAAGTTGTTTGATTCTGGTCCTGGCAAGAACTGGCATGCTGATGACTCAAAGGATCTAGATGGTTCATACCTGACAAGCAACTCTTTGAATTTAAAACCTATTTTAGTTGTAGGGCATTAAAATATTCAACAATCAATCCTTTCACTAACAACGAGCCGAAGAGGTAATTCAAATGACAAATATTTTTTAGGAGATAAGTATTTCAGTGAAACCAGGTAAGTCATATTTTGAGGCATGTCTCCTTTTTATACAAAAGTGGACAGAAAGAACTTCAAACTAGCCTTACTATTTAGTTTTGCACTGGCTGGACAAAGATTTATTTTCCAGCAGGAAAATTGTTGTTTGTTTGGCTCTAAACAAACAACAGAATAGTTTAAATGAAACAATATTCAGTGTTCGAATGGCCCAGTCAAAGTCTGTAACTTAATACAGATAAGAATCAGTTCCAGGACTTTAAAATTGCTGTCCAGCCATTCTCTAATCAGCCAGACTAAGCTGGACCTATTTTATAAAGAATTGGCAAGAATATTAGTCTGTAGTTTAATTTTATGTGTAAAGCAAATGAAGACACAACTCGAGGCGAGGAAAGATACAGTAGTTCTACCATGGACTGACCCAAAAAGGCTGTGTATTAGATGGTTTTTGTTAAAGAATTTGAAAATCTGGGTTATAATGTGAAATGTAAAAACCGTTAAAGGAATGGGAATACCTTTACATTGACTTGTGTTACTCAGAGTTGTCTCAGGTTGGAGAATCAGAAACTGTTTAAGCTAATTATGAATCACACCAAGGTCAGTTTCATTGCTTATTTCTGTCAAGCAGCTCCTGAACTAGAAATTTCATAAAGTTTAATTCAAATGACATTTTTTACACCTTTCCACTAACAACAATTTGTCTTTAAATGTTCATTTAAATTGAAGTCTGCTATTATCTTGAGGAACTTGATGGCCTGCCATCTGTAACCAATTTGAAGTACACTTTAGGCCAGAAGTGGAAAACAACACACCATGCCTACGCCTGGCGTTCAGCTTCACCAGGCTTAAGTCAGTGCAAGACTCATGCAGTGAAATGCTGTTCACTTGAACTGTTTGGATTTATTTATTTAGTACTATGTACAGGAACATTAATCTCAAATGAGAGGAAATGCCCTGCACCAGATTAAGCCTCTGGCAATATTTTATCCACGTCCTTTAAGATGGATAGTAGCTGTATTCAATATAAATATAATAAATCCATAAAGCATTAATGTAAAGTAAAAGATGACACAAAAACCTGCTCTGATTTAGTTTTTCGTCTAACCCATGAACAGAGCTAATTTAAATTTCTGCAATAAATGTAGAACATAAGGTAACTAACTCCTTTCAATAAATGTTGACAGTATATATATATTTTTACTTTATATGGAGTAAGTATGGAGATCATCACACATTTTTTAACTATCTGAGCACAAGTTTTATTCCTTAATGAAAATGTATCTCAGAAGTGTCAACACAGAGGATCTCAAAATTTGGTTAATCAGCTATTATTGACAGTTCCTCGGACTCGACTTAAGAGGAAAGGAGATCGGGCTTTTTCTGTTGTTGCTTTACTCTATGGAACAATTTACCTTTCCAGATTACATCTGCCAACAGACTGGATCATTTAAAAATGCTTCTCAACACTCATTGTTATTCTGTGGCATTTATTTGAAGTAGTGTTTGCTACTCTGTTTTTATCAATTTGTGTTATTGTCGTGCTATATAAATAAACTTGACATTGTCATTCTTCTGAATGTTTCCAACAATGGATGCACCAAACTGTGTGTTAATTTGAAAGCAAGCATTTAATATGAATTCCCAATTTGCCAATCAAAACTCTGCATGTTTTCATAATGAATTTCTTTTGCATCAGTTTCACTACCCATTTGGCTTCATCATATTCTGTTTTTCATGTTTCAGGTGGAAGATATTTGGTAAGAGAACATACAACATGAAACTGTTGTATTTTTTACTTTGGAGTCGGTTTTACAGCAGTAATCTAATGTTAAAATGGACAAAGCCACAAGCTTTAAATTACTGTCATATGTTTCTATTTCTTGAACCTGGGGAATTTTAAACTCCTTTGGAAATCTGTGAACTGAAGGAAAGGAACTGTTGGGCCATAACTCTACAGATGTCAAACTTAAAACAAAAAAAGGCAGAAGGATCTTTTTAACTCTATTATGAGCAATGAATAGACACAGAATCTAGCAATGACATCACATAAGTTTTATGTCCCTATTTTTATTTTTTCTAATTGCTACCTTCAGTGTCATTCATGGAGTAACATTTCTGAGGAACTACAGTAGGCTATGTGAGTAAATTACCGTATTTTCCGGACTATAAGTTGCAGTTTTTTTTCATAGCTTGGCCGGGGGTGCAACTTATACTCCGGAGCGACTTATGTGTGGAAATTTACTCATTATTATATCATATCACATGTTATTTTCACACTAAACTGCAAGAGGGCGCTCTAGGCCTGTGTTATTCTACCTTCGGAGAGGTAGAAGAAGTTAGCCGAGCTGTTTAAAAACGACACAGGACGAAGATTTCATTGCGTTTAGTGATTTGGAGTGACACGGAT
>CAEFZX010006186.1:0-21236 GCA_903066825.1 Alfaro cultratus | reverse complement strand
CTGTCTTGTATCACCGTGGGATGGCGAGAAACGTCATTTCGATTCCCTTGTATGTCTGGACATGTAAGAGGAATTAACAATAAAGTTGAAAGTTGAAGTTGAAAGTTGAAGTTGAAATGGCTAAAATTACCTCTTTTTTCTTGAGGATGATCTTCTTCTGCAGAACTTTGATTGCGTAGAACTTGTTGTCGGCTTTCAGCTTTGCAAGCAGGACCTGCATGATGGTTGGCTTATTAGTGGTTTGTTTGGTAAATACTTTGCACCAGCATCTCAGCACAATGGTGTCACGACATTTCATCAAAAATGTGCACCCAGCACAGACAGCTGATCTCTGGGAACGCACAATGCTGAGAAATGTCGGGAGGGTTGATGCAAAGGAAGAAAAAAAAAAGTCTCTTATCTTATTGTTGCGTGATAAAAGAAATAGAAAATTATTAATTGGCTGAAATATTATATGACTAAACAAAAACAGGATAAAATAAAACAAATGCAAAAAAAGTAAAATCAAATAATATTAAAAATAATAACAATTTGTTTTGAAGTGATGAAGCAATAAAAATGAGTTTTAGGATGGGAATTTCAAAAATACAGAGTGGGGTGTTTTTCGTCTGCTCCTTGGTATCAATACGATCTTCTTAACCAGTGACTACAAAGTGTGTGAAATTGAAAAATCTGAGCGGAAACAATGCCTAACCCATTTATCACGTTTACTTGAAACTAAGCAAGGGACCAGAGTGGGTGGAAAAAATGCTTCGACAGCCACAGATTGAGTAAAACGTGTTTTGCAGAGTCTAGTAGGGCAAAAGAAATAAAATAGTAAGTTACTAAAATAATGCTTTTTTATTTTTATTTAGATTAAAACATTTTAGTTTTAAGGTTAAATCATAACAGCTTTGGTGTAGAAATAAATTTAGAAATCTTTCATTTACTGCACAGGAAGAGATTAAACCTCATTAAAGAATAAAATTTGATAAAAATGATTTACAAAAAAGATAAAAAGAATTGGGGGTGTAAAATGAGCATCGGAGAACCCCAAATGTGAGAAAAGATAATAGAGGATGAAATGTTTACTGTTTGAAGGACAGATGGGTCAAAATTGGTTAATTTAGAAACTAATTCAATCAGTGCCTTCTTAAAATTCTCTGAGATTTAAACCCAGCTGGGATTTTCAGCTAAGAAGAAATAGATCCAAAGTGGAAGTTTACTGGAATATACCCATGAAGCAGAGGGGATGGTCATGGTATTTACTAGGTGTAAGAAACTTCCCATTAGCAGACGATGCAACAGCTAAAAAAGTGCAAAATAGGTTCTGACTGAGTGACGTGTGACTAATATTCCAGTTGTTTTGCACCAACCATTTTATAATCAAAACCTAATGAGTAGCATTTGGCAAAAGGATTGATAAGAAAAAGAAAAAAAAACATGGACACTTCATGTTCAAATCTCCAAGGGTTGAAATGGTAAATTTTGGTAACAAATTTCAGGTCGTTGTATTTCAGCTAGTTAATAAGTGAGGAGGCAGGAAGCACACTTTAAGTTTGAAGGCTCAAACACTGACTGTGGCTTGGATGTCAGCAGTTGGACACAATCTTACAAAATTCATTTCTCTCTCTGTCTCTGTTTCTTTTATATAAGTAGGTCAGGGTAAAATCTGTGCTCCCTAACAGATAATAAAACTATAAAATGTATTCATTTATCAGAAGAATCAATAATTCCTGGAGCATGGCTTGTATTATGACCAAGAAAACATACCTGAAGGTTTGTGAAGAACAAAAAAAAACAAAAAAAAAACAATAGATCAGTTTAATAGTGCAGGCATAAATAAGTGTTTTAGAGTTACCTTCCCAAAGGTTCCTTTACCAATGACAGCCAGGAAGTCAAAGTCAGTCGGTCTGGCGCTAAAACAACAGGAAGGTCAACTATTAAACGATCTGCATTGCTTTGCACATTAGATTACACAACATACTCTGAGGCTCATAATATGACTATTTCACAAAAGAGAAAACACACACGTAAAAAAAAACAAAAAAAAAACCTCAGTGTCAAACAGTGTCACTCAAAAAGATCCAGTGTGAATCATTTATGAGGAACAAATGCATGTGAACCTCTGGAAGCAAATCTGAAGAGAAAAACCTTTTTTTTTTCTTACATTATGGGATAAGTTTAGTACCGCAGTAGAGAGGTAATCAAAGAACGGCAATCAAGTTTGATCTTGAAAGCACATGTTTATTACTCCTTCGAACGTAATCGCACAATAAAATAAAAACCTGCGATAATGTCAGAATAAAAAAAATGAGTTGATCTGCAGGCGGCTGCCAAAAGTTGCCACATCATGTTTTGTCAAAAGTTTCCACAGTGAGACTGAATGCGAGGAGTGGCCAGAAAACAAACGGACAAGCTAAGTAAAGATTCTTGAGGTCATGGAGGATTATATAAGTGCAACCAGAGGCTATTCTCACATTGTTAAATGTTAATCTTGAGAAATAAATACCCACTGCACTGCCTCTCCTCCACAGTTTAACGATTACATTAAGAAGTCAAAAGGTTGCTGGAAAAACAATAACTTGACTCATGAGGTGGAATCAGAGCTGTTTTGGTAACATTTGACAAACTTTATCTGTAAAACCTAATAAGGTTTGTTTGCTGCATTTTTCTCTTAAAGGTTTGAGTTTAATGGGTGGGAAATTAGTACATTAATCACGAAATGAGACTCTTGCAGAATGCTGTATTGCTGTTAGAGTTATTCTTTCAGAGAGGATCACACTCGAAACAAAGTTTCACACACTTTTGCTGCCTGTCGGTAAGTAATATTGGATCACTTTCTCCAAGATCACTTCACCAGCCTTTGGTTAGTTTGTTTTAGTTAATCTAGCCTTACAGTTTCCATGGGTTAATTTGCAACTTCAAAAAATAAAGGGAAACAGATGGTTTAATAAAAGCAGAGTTACTGACTGTGGGTTTGCTGAAGGTCCCAAATTGACATCATCATGAGGAGAGGAGGGGGTCGACCACAGCTGGAAAAATACACATGATGCTTAAAATGATTAAAGCAAGCCAACAGATTATAAATTAAAAAAAAAAAATTGGTCTCTTTTAAGGATTCTACATTACAATGTTAACTGTGCACTTCACAGAAAAGCAAATAATTTTAACTGCAACACGTAAACTGTCCATTTCAGATGATCTTAGAAAAGTTTGACATTCACTTTCAAAGCTTTGTTTGATAAGAATAAGAGGAAGAAGAATATTTTGTTCCATCTGTTTGGTTTGGCAAACACCACTGTGCTTTACAGCAATCAGATGATGAAGAATGAAACTAACACAGACTTGTTTGACCATCTGTCAGATGACTCCAGATGGAAATTTTCTCAAGAGTTTGACAGAAAAAACAATTTCCTCTGTTCTGTCGAACATTCGTTAAAAACAAAGTCATCTCACTGAAAGAAGCTTAACAGTCTAACATACTGAACAAATCATATACAAAATAACAGAACCATATATTGATCAGGTTATTTTGAGACAAAATCAGTGCAACAAAACGATCTAAAACAAAAATAAGTTGTTAGATGCAAACACAAAGAACTCAATCAAATCTTCTCCATCATCAGACATGTTTTAATCATTGCTTTTGTGTTTCATTCAACTAAACATTTTCCAACAGTAGCCACAAGCTAAGTAATTAACAACACAGCCAAAAGATAATCCAGACCTTAAAAATGTGCGTCCTGAAATAGTCTGGTCTCAAGACATCTTGTTGAACAAAGCGGTTATTCTGATTGCTGATGTCTAAACCAACCTGCAGACCTACTTCCAATGTCACATGCTGAAACAGCCTGCTGGTTAAAACTAAAATAAAAGCATTTGGTTAACTCACGTTGCAGTGCGCCATGGCTGATGTGTTCTCAATCCACCTGGAGAATCCAAACCTGTTGGAGGACAGGACGGGTTCACTCAACAGTCAACATGCCTTCCACCATTTCTCCCTTCATAAATGTCCTTTCCTCCACGTCAACTCTAACTTAGATGAACCTGGCCATTATTTTTCCTCGGCTGTCTGAGTGTGTTTTGTGCGGATGACCAGCTGCTGACTAAGCCTAAGGATCCAGATGAGCTGGAAGTTCTTGTTTCCAAGGAATGACATGGTGGAAAAACAGGAGGACAATGAGGAACATAGTCTGTGTAATGGGGTAAGCGTGTCCATTTTGTTGTTGTTGTGAGGACATCAGGGTTTATGCTGAAGCTGATTTTCCATTCTGAGCACATAAAGTTGAAGATTATGTCTTAACAATAACAACATTTTAACAATAATAAAATGAGGCAAGGCTTTTTCTGCTATTTGTTATTTTTTTGTGTGTTTTTATCAGATTGGATAATGAAAGTTTAAATCATGACATCCTATTCTTGAGTATTTGCCATAAGTCTGCCAGTTTGTTTCCACTGGTCTCCCTTGTATTAACAATAACCTAAAGCTCAAATGTCAGATTCCATATTGTGGAGGAAATCTCTGATGAATCTCTCTCTGTGATGACAAACATTGACATCTTGGAGCATAGAGTTCAGTGCCAAACAGTGGAGATATGGGATATGAAGCTGCTGAAAAAAATAAAATAAAATCAGTGAAATTATTCTCTCTCTTACAAAAGAGAAAATTTTAGTTGTGTACAAAATATTTCAGGGTATTATGTAATGTTTTAGAAACCACTCTTTTTGAGCTAAGAGGTCTTTAAGACTTCATATCAGATGAGAAGTTACAAGGGCCATACAAGTCTGGAAAGAAATCCTGGCTACTTGAGCAGATAGCCTGACTAATTAATGAGGTTAAGTTAACTAATTAACGAGCAAATATGTATAATGTCCCGCGTGATACACAGGTTTTTTTTGAAAACTACTATCACAAAATTGTGCTTATTATACAAGAATTGAGTTCTATGACAACTGAAAGATACATTTTTGCAACAAGTGGTATTTTATGACAGAGTCCTCCCTGGGCCTCGAGGGAGATCCTACAACACAGCTGATGTTATAAAGACAAAACTGGTTCTCCATTTTTAACAAAAGCATGTGGAAACATGGCATGTTTATTATTTGGATTAATGGAGAAATTTCAGACAGTTAAATGTTTCAATATTAATTTCCCATTTAAATATTATATTACAGTGTCAGGCCAACCTAGTGATGGATCATAATCTTTTATTGTCCTTAGTTATAAATCTTTTGTTGTTTCCGGTAGGGATTGAACAGAGAGAAGCAATCCTGAGCAGACAGTAATAGCAGTAAGATGTGTAAGTATCTGCATTGAGTGCAAATACATAGTAGATGACAAACTACTCTGCTGTAAGAAATAAGGCAAAAACAGATTTACTCTGCTTTTGTTTTCCTTATCAGTCTTAAACACTTTTGATAAATTTTAATATCTGACAATGAGCAAATATAAAAATCACTTTTCAAATGATGAGTTTATTAACTAAGAAAAAAAGCTATCCAAACCAACCTAGCCTGTGAAAAAGTCATTTCCACCACAAACCTAACTACATGTTGTATCAGTTTAGGAGGCCATCAAGTTTTTGACATAATAGTCAATCATTTTTAACATCAGTGTGGAAAAGGTTTGACCCAACCCTTTAGTGGTAAATTCATCTATTTTTTTAATCTCCATAATTGCCGGGAACTCCAGTAAAAAATCACCTAACTTTTCCAGACTGGCAACTGTTAATGACTTTCTTTCTTGTTTGTTTATTTAAGGCTGGAAATGTTGGCAAGGTTCTACTGAAGAGATTTCTTGATTTTACAAATTGGGCAAAAGTCAAGCTAGAGTGAAACCAAGCAAAGCTGTCCAAAAAGAAAATTCATTTCTAGCTTAACAAGTGAGAGATTAACTTTTTTTCTCATAAGGTTTGCTGGTGGGTTTGGATGGTTTTCATTTTAACAAATGAAATTGTCTGGAATGTTCTTTTTGTCTGTTTACTCAGCCTGACATCAAAATGTCTTTCACCGATGCCTTTAGTTGCTGCTGAAGCAAAAATAATGAAGGTGGCGCAGGCGAGTGAAGCAAAGTCAAATCAGTTTGGCTCCGTTTCAGGGGCCCCTCAATGGAGGCTCTGCAAACACCTCCAGCTACATGGCAACACGGTACATGGTGTTCTGGCAAGCCGATAATAATGTAAATAAGGAAGGCTGAGCTTGACCCAATGACAGGGGTGTTGCTGTTGATAATAAAATATGTTTATGTGTCATTAGGAACTCATCTGGACATGTGACGGCCATGCTAAGCAGCAGTATATTCTTAGGGAGTTAATAATTAACTTTGGTGTGGACCTTTGCAACGTTGCAGGTTTTGAATGTGGATAAAAAAACTGTAACACACACTAAAATCAGTAAGAAACATGCGCAAAATATGGTCCCTTGGTGCATTTTGTGCACAATTTGCACAAAATGCAAATTATGAATATTGTGCATAAGTGAATTGAGCAGTTAAACAACAGCATATTATGATACTAAAATAGTGAAACTGGCTATTATATGCAATAGGAGTTCTTTAATATTTCAATGATAAACTGTACTTGGTCAAAACAACTAATCTGTAAAAATAAATAAATAAATAAATAAAATAAACTAACGGGGAATCTCATTGAAATAAGAAATGAATACCAAGATCAAACTTTGTCGTAAAACATCTGAACCTGCGATTTTATTGCTACATCAGCTTCAAAACTGTCCATCAGAATTGTAAGAAAATATAATTAAAGGTGTGATAAGACTATCTCATGTGCATAAAGAGGAAAATGTGCAGCAGCTTAAATTCAGTTAAACATTACTAACACAAGAAAATATATTATTATTTTTAAAACTAATTAAGAACAATAATGTAAAATCTAAGAAAAAAGGGTTTATCCTGTAGTCCCCAAAACAAAACAAACAATTTTGACATTATTATAAGGTGTAACTTCAAGTTTGCCTACCTGCGGTGCAGCGGAGCAGATGAGTGTGTTGGCCCGCTGCTCTTCAGCTCAGGAGTCTGGGGAGACTGAACGCACAACTCGGGCTGAGGCTCATCTGAGCGAGTCCTTTTGGTTTTAAAACATAAGGGAAGGTCAGCAGGTCGAGTCCGACGCGGTGAATCATTGATGAAAAGTTACAGAGTTTAGAAAGGGGCGAGGCGAAGTCTTCAGAGAAAACACATCAACGCTTCCTAAGGCTGCGGATGGATTTCAAAATAAAAGGAGCGCAGCGCCACAGCCTGGTTGTCAACAACAACAAAATATAAACAATGCTATATGTTTGTTTTTAAGGGGGGAAAAATCTAACTAAATTAAATCTAAAATTCAAAGCACTCTGTAAACGTTCTATTATTAAAAAAATTTCTTATGTAGCTATTTAACTGTTTTTAAAATTATCCAAACGCATTAAGTAGTTTTGAAATAACAAAATTAAATCTATAAAAATGCCCATAACACTGTTTAGGTGCTGACGAAAACTGAATTAATTCCAGCAAAGGCTGAGCTATTTTTTAAAGAACGTAAAATTGACATTATTAAAATAATAAGGTTGCATCTTGAGACAACAATCTACAATGTAGATTCCAGATTTTCTTAGTATACTTGGTATATTTAAATTTCTGACTTTGAAAGAAATAATAAAAATATTTATAAAATACAATTTTATAAATACATATAATTATTTATTTATTTTTATCTTCTTGAATTTTAATGTTCCAGGGAACCATGACAGACACAATCTCTGAGCTCTGCTAATTGAAAACAATAACTTGAAGGGGGAACAGCTTCTTGCCTGGAGCCTTTTGTTTGGCCCTCTTCCTGTGTGAAGCACCTGGCACACCGACAGGCAGCATTTGGTCTGGCTGGTTTATCAGCACCGTCCTGGCTGCCGCTGTGGAACAAAAACGATAAGCAGTGAAGAACCAAAAGGGCGTGGAAGGAAGGAGTTGTCACCAACCACAGCCAGCTGTTGACGACAATACGGCCAATAGGGGGATATGATGCACGCGAACTCAGTTTATAGTCAATAACGTTCTGGACACAAGCCTGCGCGAGGAGAGGAAGTGCTATTCCTCAAGACTCGAACGAGACAAGAAAAGGAGATTAGACAAGATAGGGTTGGATGTTTATTATTTTGTATGTATTGAATGGCGTTTGTGACTCAAGATTATCTTCATTTGCTTCCGCACACGCGCGCACACACACGCACTCACGCGCTCGCGCAGACATGCACAAAGAAATCCCACCAGAGAGACAAGCAGATATTCTCAAAGCCCTTAAAACATAAAACTCTTTTCACACAATTTCAACCTCATACAATGTTTCAGCCAACCTCTGAGACAAAATGTAAACATATGCGCACTCTAAACGGAGTGCCAACCACAGGTAAACTTGTTAGATACCAAACATATGTTTATAGTGCTAAATGTGGATTTTTGCACTCTCTACTGACGGCTTGTGGTACTATTATACCGTCCAGATTTTACAATTGTGCTAAAACGCGGATTTGTTTTTCCATTAGGAAAAAATAAGTTCAAAGCCTGTGCTGTTTTCTAACTCTCAGTGGAGACATTTAAGTACAAACAACTTGAACTTCTCTGATTATAATACTTGAGTTTCTCTGTGCATGAAACAGACGGACTAAAGTAGCTTATTTCTATGTGTTTAATTATTTTATACTGTTACCTAGCAACAGCTAGGCATCTGTTTCTAAGCAGACCCCTTCTTTGAATTTATTATTGCACAAAATGTGAAGCTTGCCTCACTATCCGGCCTCATTTACTGCAATTAACACCTCCTTCCTACTTTTTCTACCCACGTTTTAGACTGACCACTTCTCCCGTCTCTTTCATTTTTCAGTTTTCTGTCTTACATTTAATACAAATATAACAATTCAGGTGTTTTGTCATATTTTATTTTAAATTGTGCCCCCTTTTTCTTGCCTCTGTTCAAATCTAGATTAAACCTTTCGATTACAATACTTTCTGCTAAACCCAGCTATTGTGTCGAATTTGATCTCTCGTACAGGAAGTCACTGTTTTCCTCCATCAGCTGTACAAATGATCTCCATTTATCCAACCTTCTCAGCTTTGTTTCTATTCGATCTACTCCAGTCTCCCCCTTTTTCCCATCCCTCTCTCTGATGGGCACAAGACACCAAACACATGGAAAAACGTATTCAGGGTTCCTTTCTGACCCTGCTACAGAATGGATTTGGCACACAATGATCGACGCCTCGCTCCAGTGAGCGGAGGTGATATCACTTGAGCCCCTCGTCTGTGGTTTTGAACATGAGGATGGCGTTGGAGATCTTGAGGGCGGGCCCCAGCTTGATGCTCATTATCTTCACGATGTCGGTCTGGGTGAGCAGCAGCAAAGCTTCCCCGTCAATCATCTGGAGAAACACGGGCAGAGGTTAACGACAGGTTTTGTTTGCTGACAGTAGAGATCGGTGCGTCTTTTTTTTTTTTCTTTTTTATCATTTGGTGGTCATACCTCCTCTTTGAAGAGACGAGCCTGTTCTTCACAACCAATCAAATTCTGGACGAACCTGAAGACCTGCAGAGATCCACCGAAGACATTCCGAACGATCAAAACAGAGACAGTAATGACTCCATGAAAAGAAAGGTGAGCTGCAACGTTTGCCGACCTCATCGACACTCCATGCTGCCACCTGGCTGGCATGGATGCCCTGAACGCCCGGCAGCAGCTTACAGTGCTGCTCCCAGCAGAGAGACAGAGTCCGGTCGGACTGACCGGTCAGAGCCGACATGAACAGGGACGGGTACACTCCCTCTGAGGACATGTCTGGACAAAAAGAATAAGAAATGGACTGAGGACTAAAACGAGCTACATGGGTAAAAAAAGGGCTCAATAGGAACAAGGTTAAAGATGTTAAAAATAAACATAAGTCCTTTGACAAAAGGGTTTGACACACTTAACATCTGAATGGTCTATTCTCACTTCATTATTTTTGTTTCTAATAAGTCAATATTTATTACATGATTTAAGCTTTTTAAAATGCCTCATTTACTATGAAGTCTATATACAAATACATAGATATTAAATAACCAAATGCAGCCATGTGAACAAATGAGAAAAGCCAATTTAATATATTAACTTCAAATGTTCACATGTCGCTGTTGAATCTTAATTTAAGTATCTCTGGAAAATAATGTGATTTAATGACTATTAAAAACAAAAACTGACTTAGACTAACTTTAATAAAAGATCAACAAAATTGCAGTTTCTTGATGTGGACAAAGTTAGGACACCCCACCCCACCACTGTTACTCGTTTTAGTTAAAATAACTTCTTGTAACCATTCACCAGTCTTTGACATCAGTGTGAGGAAGGTTTTCCTTTCAGCTGCGAGATGTTTGATGAGGAGTTTCTTAACATGCACAGATTGTTTCAATTCACCCCAGGTCATCTCAGTGAGATGAAGATCAGGGCTTTGACTATGCCCAGGATTTTCCATTACTTATCTCTAAGCCAGTCTTTGTGGATTTCCTGGTATGTTCTGTGTCATTGTCATGTTTTTTACAGGCGTTCTCACATTTTCCTCTGGGACTCTCTGGGTGTTTGGTGCGTTCTATGATGCTGAGTTAGTTCCTGCTGCATCAGAGATTCCCCAAACCATCACTCTTCCACCACCGTGCTTCAGTTAGCAGGAGGTAGATGACCTAGAATGCTGTCTTTGGTTTAATCTCCCAAAAAATGTCCCCTGTTCTGGTGTCTAATTAATTCATCTGTCCAATGAACGCTTACACTGCTGTTCATCTTACATGTAGAAACAACAACAGACAAAACCTTACTCTGGTAGTCCCTCTGTTGGTTCTTTCTGTATTTGGGCGGACGGCCAATCCTTAAAACAAGAAAATATCTTTGTGACACTTGAATAAAACTTCCAGTCATTAAAAGCGCACATATTTATGCGTATGGGTTTCTACCTGCCACGGTAATGAGTTTTCTTAGTCCTTTGGCCGATGAAGAGGTTTCTCTTGCACTCGGAGTCCGACAGGTCGGCCTTCAGCCTTCCCTGGTTGCGCTCAGCCAACGGGCAGCCAGATATGCAGTGATGGGCCGTGAACCGACCGGTCACATGACCTGAACCATCACAACCCGGGGTTGGGCACTTCCTGTTCCAAAGACAGAGCCCCAAATGAAAATCTGCATCCAGAGCAGTAAAAGGACTTGCTACATAATTTACAGTTGTTTTTTTTCTTTTTCTTTTATCATTTCAGTTTCCACATCTAGACACCTAATGTTTGGTTATGAATAAATTTTTCATATGTTAACATTTTTAGATTTTAGAATAAAAAGAAATGGTTCAAGTGACGGCTATTGATATAATAAATATATTTGCGTTTCAATTTTAATTGGTAGCATTCAAACAAATCAATTCTTACATTTATCAGCTCAACAATTTGCTCTAGATTCTTTTTTTTTGTTGTTGTTTCAGTGATGTGTTAATATGCGTCATATCAAAGCAAAATGTGTTTAAAAATGTGCAGGTTTTTTTATATCACTAGATGAGCAGGTTAGCTCATTTCTGACCTGTTGTGGAAACTGTACTTGTTGGTTCTGGGGTGGCTGATGGGTTTGCAAGGGACCGTGGTGGGGTAGGTGTTCTGACCCATAGCAGGAGGCTCTCTCACACCTAAATGTTTACAAAAAAAACCCATGGTGAATAACCACATAAACAGTGAACAAACGTGGTATTATCCTATATCCTGAATGTAGCCCAGTCCTGTAAAGATCCATTTGTATTACTGAAGAGTTCTTCTGTCTTTGCCTCTCTTTTTTTTTAACTCGTAAATGTTTCAGATCATTAATTTAATATCCTAAAAATAGAAGCTGAGTGAAAACAAAATGCAGTTTTTACATGTGAAAAAGTAAATCTAAATGTACTAACTGGTGGCAAATATGTATGAGACCTCTCAATAAGGTATTTTCATCACTGAGGAGAAATTTTGGCCCCTCTGATTTCCAGACTTGGGTTAATTCAGCCACATCACAGGACTCTGGATGACCTTCTTAGATCACAGTAATGCATCTAACTCAGTCTTGCAGATGTGGTTTGGATCACTGCTGCATAACCAAATCTCATGAACCAATGGCTGAACTTTCTACTTCGGGGTTTTCTGCTTTAAAGTTTCAGTTCCAGCAAATAATAACAGAAAGCAACTTCAAACCATCATACTGTCATCACCGTGTTAAACTGTCTTCAACATGTCCCTTTATCTAAAATGCTGTAGTTAGTTTTTCACCAACTGCTCTATATTTTTTCTATGTGCAGATAACAGCTCTCACTGTAGTTCACTGGAGACCCTGAGCCTTAGAAACGGCTTTGTAACACTTCCCAAAATGACGATCTAAATTACTTTGTTTCTCATCCACGACCGAAACCTTATGTGTTGCTTTTGAGATGTTTTGGTCTGCTTCATCTTGTCAGACAGGTTATTTTTAAGTTGCATCTTCAGTCTGGCTGTAATCAAACTTGGGTGCGGCGTTTGAAACCAAATCAAATATACGTGGTGAATTTATCACAGATACATCAAGACTTAAAAAGGAGGAGTGGTTAGGAAAACTATTTCTCTTAATAAATGTCATTATTTGAGAAATATTTTTTTGTATTAACCCAGATTATCTTTACCTAATTCCCTCAAATAAACATTTAAGAGACAAAAAACGTGAAAAGGGAAGAAATCTGGAAGGATACAGTACTATATAGAAACAAACATGCTTTCGAAGCAACACAGAGTCATAAGTTCCTGTTGTTACCATGCGGCTGCTGACTTTTAGCGTCCCGAGGAGGAACTTTCAGAGGGTGGCCAGTCGCTTCGCACCACCCTGCAGGGTGGATGTCTGGGTGATCTGAGTCCATCCACTCGTCATAGACGTGACTCCAACCATCATAATGCACCTGAGAAAGGAGAAACAAACAAAGTGAAGTCATGAGACAAACATTCAAAATGAACACGACTGAGCCGGAAACGTCGACTGCAAAATGTGATGTCAAGTAGATCGATCAGAGGTTTATAAAATCACACAGATGCGCTACTCAGATGAAGAGCGCTACCTTAATGCGATGAGTCTCCACTTCTTCCACTGTCGCCACTCTGATCAGACCAGGACTTCTCTTGTCCACGGCCTCCAGTTTCATCTGAGGCTGGAAGCTGTGAGGCGGCCTCTGCAAAACGAGTAAACTTATAGCAAACGTATTCTAAAAAATAGAAGAAAAAAAAAGAAAAACAGTGGGCGTTTTTTTATATACTCACCACTTTAAAGGCGTCGGCAGCCACAGCCTTGGAGCCAGTCTCCTCCAGGTACCGAGACCAGGAAAACTGTCCGGGATCAGGATAATCTGGTACAGCAGAAAACACTTTTTATGGTGTGAATATGTACTTCTCACTTCCTGCCAACAACAACTGTTCAGCAATTGTGAACAAAGCATGCCCAAAATTCATATTAAGGCCTCGTGATATTTTAACTAGAACTTCTTAGAGCATACAGGGGGGGAAAAAAAACATAAGAAAATAGTAAAACGGATTTAAACCACATTTTCAGAAATCAGAACAGGTGTTTCATTTATGAAAGTTAAGGTGAACAAAAAACTGCAAAGAACATGAAGGATGGATAAACATGGTTATTTTGGGTATTTGAAAATAGTTATAGATGTTATTATTACTGGTAATATTGTGCTAGTCACCTTGCGGCGGCGTTAGCGGAAGGTTCCTCTCCTGGCACCAACCAACAGGATGGATGTACGGGCTGCTGGCATCACACCTGCACAGGTTAAAATCAGAATGAACTGAAGTGCAGGAAAAAAAAAAAAAAGAGTTGCTAGTGTAAGACAAGAAATTTTACTTTAAAAAATTAATCACAGGCATTCCATGTATTCTGTGTGTTTAAGATTCTAGTGGTCATTTCATGCCCTTTAATGAAACAATTCTTACCAAAGTATCTAAAATATGATGTATACGTTTCATTTTTTTGTTGTATTTCTACAGCCCATAGAAATGAGTAAAGAAATTTATAAGTGGGCAGTCATTTTTCATAAGAGTGTCACCATATTTCCCTATAAACAAATCAAACAGCTTTAAATAATCAGTTGTCAAAGCATCTCCTGGTGGGCATGAATTCATGCATGGAATAAATTGTCAATATTGAAAATAAAAAAATGTCAGATATGGGGTGGCATGAGGCCTTTTGAACCTCTTCTACTCTCTCTCTGTCCATTCCCTGGCTGATTACACTGAGTTACAAAAAATATTTTTTTGGAAGTTATCTATGTTTTTTCAACTGAATTAGGACTATTTTGCACCGCTGAATAAAAAAACAGACACATTTTTCTCAATCAGGTCAAGTTTTTATTCTAATTTAATTTAGAGAAATTCGATCTTCTGCTTAAGTTGATGGTATTTTTGTGACATTATCAGTTAATTTGCCTTAATATTTCTCATCCAAAAAAGGCTTTAGGAGAAAAATAGAGTGTGTTAATTAAATAACTTTCTTTAAGTTGAATAATAAACACTGATGAGGGTAAGTGCATGCGGATTGAAAATTACGTCTTCATTGTGCAAAATTCTCCATTTCTTTTCTGTCCTGATTGAGTCTGTCTTCCTGATCATCATTCATTGATCCCAGATTCTCAGGAAACCGATAAATATGTGAGAACGAGTCATGCGTTCTGATGCTCATGTTGCATCCATAGTTCAGAAAGTCGACCTGATTGAGCAAAACCAATCAAAATTACCCTAAAACAGTTGAAAAACCCCAGACAAATCTTTTGGCTGTTGACCAGTGTTATCACGAATAAAAAGCCAATAGCAGCAATAAAAAAATCTTCAAAGGAAAAGTTTAGATATAAAATAACCAAATGAGAAGACAAAAAAGCCAAAATGACCTGCAGAGTCCAAGAGCTTACCAGTAGTCGTACGTATCATCCCAGTTGTCAAAATGAACCAGGAAACGGTCGTCGACCACGTCTGTGACGGTTGCCACGCAGATGAGCGAGGGATTCATCCGGTCGACGGCTTCCAGCTTCATTCCTGTCTCAAAACCACACTTTACATCCATCTGAGCAACGAGCACAAAGAACAGGAAGGTATCGGTAAGTGTTGTTCAACTTACATACAAACATGTCGAGATTAACTAAGGCAGTGGTGCCCAAAGTCGGTCCTGGAGGGCCGGCATCCTGCATGTTTTAGTTCTCTCCCTGGTTTAACGCACCTGGATCAAATGGTGGCTCATTAGAAGGTCTAAGAAGAACACTGACCTGCTGAAAAGGTTGTTACTATCACCAGGGAGAGAACTAAAACATGCAGAATGCCGGCCCTCCAGGACCGACTTTGGAAAACCCCTGAACTAAGACAAATAAAAACAGCAAAGTAAAGGCAAGTCATATAGAGATTTCTTTCTTATTTCAAGCAATACCATCTCTCTAAATTACACAAGCATTTAGTAACTATATCTTAATCCAAAAAAAAAAAGCACAACAAAAACAGAATTCAGTTTCCTGGCGCTGAACCTGTCAGCTCCTGGTGTTTGCAGTTCATATGCGCAGCATGAATCAAAACGTGGAGTGGCACTTACCCTCCCAGGACTGGCAAAAAGTTCTTTGGGAGCAACTTGAGCTTTAGTCATCCTCAGATAATTGGTCCATGTGAACTCCTCCTCCTTACAACCTGCAGAAACAACAGGGAGACAGGGACGGCACATGGAGCGTCAACATCCACACCTTTAAAGGTAATTATCCTGTTTTTATATTTGTTTACACTGTAGCATGGCACTGCTTCTTTATACAAATTGCTTTAAAACCTTATTTTTATACGTTTAAGCTGACGGAATTGACAAGTGCCAACACAGAAATATCAGCTACTACTTTGCTAGCACTCACACAAAAGTATATTTATTCCCTGCCTTTGATTACTGAAAAAAAACTATTTCCTTATGTATTCATTTCAGCTGGTAAACTTTTTTCTTCTTTTTTTATTAGTTGAGTAAACCCCAAATATGGCTCCAATAGAAAAATAAATAAATAAATACCTACAGAAAGCTGCACATTTTGGCTAAATGTTTGAAAAAATGAGAAAACATTTTTTTTACAGCTGAATTATTTGGTCAAAATACAA
This sequence comes from Alfaro cultratus, assembly GCA_903066825.1. Lineage (NCBI taxonomy): Eukaryota > Metazoa > Chordata > Actinopteri > Cyprinodontiformes > Poeciliidae > Alfaro > Alfaro cultratus. The sequence continues at coordinate 5,101 of CAEFZX010006186.1, read as the reverse complement.
AAGAAACAAAATAAGGGTCGTGAAATTTCTGTGACCCTTTTTGGTGGACTGGCAAGGTTTACAGATGCCATGACCGCTGACCTTTTGGAGTGTGCAGCTTGTGTCCCGTGCTCTCGCACCAGCCTGCCGGGTGGACGTCGGGAGAGTTGGCGTTCACCCAGAAGTCGTGGCAGTCAGAGTAACCGTCAAAATGGAGCCGAAGCCGATAACCGCACACCTGCAGCGCGACACACACGTTAGAGCGGCAAAACCAGGAGGAGGCAGCCTGACCCCCATCCTGCTCTGACCGCTCCGTGAATGAGCCGCGATTTGTTAATCAACGTTGCTCATCGTGGTCTTTGTGAGCAACATCGTGTGCAGTTGTGGTTCACCTCAGCCACGGTCAGGACGAAGTACATGGAAGGATGCTGCGGGTCGATGCCTTCCAGCTTCATCCCCTGCTTGAAGCCGTTCTTCACAGTGGGGACGCTCTGCGCCTGAACACACGGGGAGAACAAACTCGTCACTCACTTCAGCCCAGATAAAAGATATACAGATGAAGATTGTTGGTTCCTCTGAGAAACTTTTAAATATGCTTTTATCTCACACAGAACAGTTTAGAAAGACGCAACCTGCCCCCCTTTTTCGGCAGCGGGGAAAAATCGGAGCAATCCCATTTAAAAAAACGCAACTAAAGCATTTTAATTATTGTGAGTTAAAGTTTCAAGGAGCTTTGGATTAGAAATCCATGACTTTCTGTTTCCCAGTGGTTGAAATAAGAGACGATTCAGAGGTCAAATTTCTCCAAGCTGTCGGCCGCTCGGCTGAAAGAGGAACTAAATTATCTTTCCATCAAACACAATGAAGGGGATAGCGAAGGAAGTAAAGAAAAGTCTCTACAAACTTCTGTCATTTTAAACGTCAAACTTTTTCAAATTCTTACATTTAATACTAAAGTTCTTCTTATGTCTGGCAGATTGGGTTTTAATATGATTTTCATTCAACCAACAAATTCATTTCTGAAAGGGAATGACACAGACCGCCTCATAAAATGTTAAAATATTCTTAGTTTTCCAAAAACACCAAAAAAAATTTGAAAATGTTTTCATTTATTCACACTAATATTTTGTTGAGTTAACTTTAGTGATGACCTCAAACTCCTATGAATGTAGAAGTCTTTACCTGCAAAATTAAAACTCAACTTTCATAATTTTACATCAAACCAGAGGCAGTTTCTGAAGAAGCATCAACTAAGAACACTGTTTATTCAAGTTGATTGTTTTGGAGGGTTTTCTTTAAACATAATTGTTTTTTAATATGCATTTTAATATGACTTAGAACTATAAATATTATAGTTCATGGCACTTAATAACAACTTATACTTTTTTCTATACAACTAAAGTCATAAAAAATAAAGAAACAAAACTGACTGCTGGAGAACTGCAGGAGAGAGTGAATCAGATTGGATTACATTAGATGCTATCTACATGCCAGCTGGTTGTTTAGCAGCTGCAGGGTAAGAACTCTGCATCATCCTTGTCCAAACACACATATGGACACACACTTATACACACCCTTCACACCAGGATATTTAAAAACAGATTAAAAACACAAAATGCAAACACATTCTCTTTAAAAATAAACCCCCTCAAACTCCAAAGAAATATGACGTAAGATAAATCTCAAAGGTAAATATTTTTCCTATATTTCCTCTTATTCTTGGATGATTTGCTATATTATATTTATGCTACAAGTTATAAAAAGAAAGGGAAGGATACCTCATGGAAGAGCTTGTTGGGAGCAGCAACAGATTTGGTTTCCTCCAGATACTGAGTCCAGGTCCATTGTTCAGTTTTACTGTCTCCACCTTCTCAAAACAATATAAATCAGAGTATTTCTTTAAGAGATGCAGTTCTGAAGCTTTTGTTAAAAGAATAAAATGAAACTACAGACAGAGAAGAATAATGGATATAATTAAATATTGACTGGAATGGAAGAAGGCAGAAAAAGCCAAGGAGTAGGCTCTAAAAATCTTAAGTAAATAGCCAGATTAGCAAATTACTATTTGTTATTTTATTCATCACGTCATTTGCAAATTTGAAACTTAAATCCAGCATTTTCAAGCACAAGAATGGAAAAAGGAAACAATAACCTCCTCTGATGAGTCGACCATCGGCTTTAGAATAATCCATCTTCTCATCCTAGAAAACATGTTTGAAATTAATTAAACATAGAAATTCTCTTGTAGAAAAAAAAAAGATATTTTATCTGAAAGAACATCTTAAAATTGAAACCTATCAAATCCCACAAGAAGCAGCAGCTTCATACTAAATGAAGAGTAAATCGAAAGCGAACTGCTGTCCCACCGTTCCCTCCATGTCAGAGTCTTCCTCGGACGGACTCAAGTACTCCTTCCTCTTCCTCTTCCTCATGGGTTTCAGGTGGTCTGGGTTCAGAGAGGAGACCCTCCCGCCTGCAGGCACCTTCTCCACGCTGACACTTCTCCTAAGACAAATGAGAAATGTGATGCAAAAAAATCTAACTTCCCTTCAGGAAACGAGATGAAGCCGCAATGAACTGAGCTGTTTTGTACTGAATTCAAATTTGACTAAAATGTGCTGAACTCATTAATCGAATGTGATACTCTGAAAGAAAATTAATTTGAACTGAATTTGACTTTGGTTTATTAGAACTGATTTAACTGGGTTAAAATGAAGTAAATTTGATTAAATATAAATTTGATTCATGTGACCAGAATTAATTGAGTTGAATTTGCTTGCACAAAAAAAAAAACCTCAAAGTTTGTTTTGTAAACATACTTGTCAGAGACAGGGTCCCTGCGGAGCTCCTCCGTGTAGCTCCTTTGTGCTCTTGGATCGTGGTTCTGTTGCTCCGGCCCCACCTGGGCTTCGGGTTTGACAGAAACCAGCCTCTCTGGCTCCACAGCAGCGGCGGCGGCTCTCACGGTACCGACAGGGACAGACACTTCTGGGGCTGAGAGGAATTAAAAATTCATATCCAGTTCACGGGAAACCGCATTTGTCTTGTTATTGCCGAACCACGTTGTGGACATGCAGCTGCTGCCTCTTGACTTCTCCACAGGAGCTCGGCTGCAGCTCGTGTAATTGTTGCTTATCTGCGCTTCATTCAGTGCACACAAGGTAGGATCACTGAATGGAGAAAATATTATACGTATGCAGGAAATAGCAGTGTGTCAGTGTAGCCGGTCCGGCAGCAAAATGAAATACACTTAGCATTACGGAATAGTATTTAATGCTGCTCGGTTCAGTGACATAAACCCATATTTAAATTATTTTGCAGCCCATTTTCTGCTGTTTAGCTCCAGTTACCAATCAGAACTATCTCTAGAAGCACAAATGTAAAATTAGTCAAATATAAGCAACATAAAATCTATTCAGTTTTATGGTTCAATCAGCTAGTTTTAACAATAATGCTGAGGCAGCATCCCGTTCACAGCAACCAGCTGGATGGATCACTAAATGACTATTTTACTGCTTTACAACCATTTAGACAATATTTACCAAATTCAGTTCAAAATGTAAAATGCCTAGACTGGTCATACCTCCAGCTGGAATATTCAACACAGGTTAAAACATTATTTTAAACTACGATCTGTGAAAGCTGTAATGCATTTGTGAAAATATAAAACAGTGAGCAATTCCCCTGGTATTTTGGATATTTACACCAATGAAAACTTTATTTCATAAACTGAATAAAGTTCAACTAGATTATTCTTCATTCATTACAGGCCTTTTCATGGTCTGCAAAATTTTTATTCTCATTGTTAAATATCTTTTTGAGCATTTATGTTGTTTTGACTGGCTGAGTTCGCACTCTGGGTTAGTCTAACACAATAAAGAGTTTCCATTATTGTTAGCACAGCCAAATATTTACTGTTTCATCCTTCCAAAAAATATAAATACATCCCAATTTAAATCCTGGTTGTAATATCTGGGACATTTTTATTTTTATACGGTGTAAAAAGTGAAGCGTTTTCATTAAAATGCTGTATTTTGTCTTTGTTTCCAGTGGTTCGGTGACTCTACCTGGTTTGTCCGGCGGGCTTTCTGCCTCGATGGATCGTCCAGAAGTCCCTGCTGCTGGGTCAGTGGGGCCGCTGGTGGTCCCTGGGGTTATCAGCGTGCTCAGAGTGCCTACATCACTCACACAGAACTACACAGAAGAGGGCCCGTTTGTGAAAATGAGTCAGACCTTCGGCCTCTGATGCAGTCACAGGATGCGTAAAACTATTTCTGATATAATTCTGGCTCTTTCTGCTCCACAAAAAGATTTGATGAATCACATTATGTAGAAAAGCAACTAACTAAACACGTAGGAGAACCTGCTTTTATTAACATAGCTCCCTAAAAGCTAACATGCACCGGCCCTTCTGTTTCTGTTTCTCTGTGCACTGAACACTTCAAAGAATCAGATCAGAAACAGGATCTCACCTTGAGGTTGCTACTGGGCAGAATGGCCATCCCCTCCTTCCACTCGAGGACATGGACGATGCTACAAGCCCCCCCAACCTGTGCTGTCAGGGTGGGAGCAGCTATCTCATTTGGTCTGCTGCCTTTACCTGGGTTTGCCACGGCGAGGGCTTGAGTCAGTTCCACTTTCTGGTGACCAGGAGGAGCTGCAGGAAACACAAGATGCATCCCTGTAAGTGCGTCGTTTCTTACTGCGATCAACGAAAGTAACCGTTTGACGTCATGTCAGAGAAAGGATATCTCTATTGGCTAAAATAGAGATAATTACATCATGCGACATAAATGTAAATTTACAGGACCTGGAGCGCCACCATGTAAACTCAATTTACAGACCACAATATCAAGACCTCTATCAATTACTCTCAAAATGCAATCTTCTCCCCTGAAGATTAATTTTTCCGTTCATCTCAGTTTTCCATCGCCATGTGGAAACAAAAATAAAACTCTGTTCATTTTACATGACAAACAGGTATAATTTAAATCCAGTTGCTTCCACTTTAATTTTATTTCATATATTTCAGTAACAAACTGTATTTAAATAAATATGAAGTAATTAAATGGCCCACTAAATCATGTACAGTGATATACCTTTTTTATTCATTGTTGTAAAA
>CAEFZX010006185.1:0-92885 GCA_903066825.1 Alfaro cultratus | reverse complement strand
TGTGTATATATATATGTATGTATATTTTTTTTTACCTCTTCATGATAAAGATCATTCTGTTCAGACCACATCATGATCTCCCTGGTCTCCTAGGTCCCTGTTCCACTTTTCTCCACTCCACAGGATGTCAAGCAATTTCTGGCATTAGTATATCAAAAAACTTTTCTTAACCTTGACATTAAATAATATAAAGAGTATAGTAAAGTTACTTTTTAATTAATTTGGTTACACAGTAATTGTTAAAACTGTAATGAGTTTGCAAATGGATTAAGAGCACTATTTTTGTTATTTAAACATTGCAAAAGAAAGAGTTAGTGTGACAAGCTACACTATTTTTGTTGAGGATGACTGTGACGTTTCTGCACGGCACCGAGTGGTAAGGAAAGAGAGTGACAGACTCGAGAGAGGAGAAGAAAGAGCGGGAGAACGAAAGAGAAGATGGAGGGAAGGTGAAGATGACGGGGAGCCTGAAGCTATGCTAAAGTAGCAGGTCGCTTCAGCGCTGTTTTCCTCCAGTCAAGAACCAGGAGGAGAGACATGGCGGTGGGCTAAAGCTAAGCTAGCTGGCTGGCAGATTTCAACACACTGAAATGTTTTCCTTGGTGACTTTCAACGTTCTCAAACTGCAGCGGTGTTTTCTGCTCCCCCTCAACGTCTCCTGAGTATAAACTGACTGTGTTACTCCTGTTTATTAGTATCTGTATCTAAGTGGACATTATGTGCCTCTGCTAACAGGAAAGCAGAGTGCAATTAATTAGCTTAATTTGTGGCGTCTTGTTAAAAGAGGTACTTACAGTTTTTCTGACTTTATAGTTAACAGTGGTGACAACAGAGGACTGGATATTTGGTTTTGTTGTGAAATTAGTTCAATATAACTTGGCCGAATCATTTTGCTTAAAATTTAAATGCTTCTCTGGGTCCTATTTATGATAAACAAGATCATATTTTGTGCCTCGCAGTTTAAGATACACCTCTACCCTTTTGGTTTATCAAATCCAAGAATCATCCATTCTTGCCCGAGTGGTTAATAGTACTATATTCAAACTTTTCCACGTTTTCCTTAATGTTGTCACTGTGGTGTACCGTTTCCTGCTTGTCTTTTATCTTCAGATTTTTTTTCATCATGTAAATCACTTTGTATTGGCCTGTTGCTGAAATGCGCTATAATGTGATTGCCTTGCCTTGTAATATTCAGATTCTCAGATGGCTAATTTAAACAGCATAACGCACCAGTTGCAATACTCAAATTACCCGACTGGCTTCTCGAACAGTTCCAACAGCCTCTCCTGTCTTTCAATCCAAGTGAACTGTATCGGGACGTGGTAGGGACATTATTATGGTTGTCCAGCCAACGCATCGGCAGTATTCGCGTCATATCATCACTGAATCTATTAACCAAAAATAAAGGCAGTTCTGAAAGTCAAAAAAAAAAAAAAAAAAAAGGAGCCAACCTGGTACTAGCAAGATGTACTCAACAAAGTGACTGAGTGTATATTATGATAGATTTTTGTTTCATCACCTGCAGATGCTCAAACAAAAGCACTGACCTTGGCTATAAAAAAAAGAAATGGCTACTTCTGTTTCACCCAAAAACAAAAAAAAAAACAGCTTTATGATAAGCTGAGAAATCCCAATCTTCTGCTGTGCCTCAAAGCGGTTTCCAGTACTATCTCGACGTAAACAGCATTTGTGTTCAGCTCCTGAACTTGCATTCTCAACACCCAGGCAGAATGCCTTTGACTAATCCCCCAGGCTTTCTTATCAAGTGTGATTGAATACTGCCCTCAGTCCCTGGAAGACAGACTGCTCCTTATCTCCCTTATTTTCTGTTTCTGTGTCTTTCACTTCGCTCCACAAGAAGGTGTCTGTGGGAAAGCGGAGACCTGTTAACTGTTTACCCCCCACCAGTACGCACATCCTTCTCCCAGTGGGCGTGCGTTTTTCTTTTTTTGTTTTTTTTTGTTTTAGAAACATGAAAGGCTCCGAAACAAAATGGAGAGTTTCCACTCCGTTTGCCGTGCAGCCAATCGGTGCTCAGTGACCCAGATAAGGAGTGCGATACCGATGATGACAGCAATAAAGACGTATTTTCCCCACAAGCCGGCCTTCTAATTTGGGTGATCTGTGGCACAAATAAATGAATTTTGACAAAATGAAAAAGAAGTGCCGTGTTGGGAGGGATTACGCAAGCGAGCCGTGGCGGAAGAGGAGCCGGGGGTTAAGTGACTCCTCCGTGAGGGAATGGGGGACAATTACCTATGAAATGAGATTTCATGGCTGCAGGTGTGTCCAGGAAAAAAAAAAACAACAACACAGTGATTGGTCAAAGTTAATGTTTGGGGTCAAGTAGGTAATAATTATCCAGGACCCTCAGGCGGTTTTTGCATCCCTTGGTGAGCTTTGTTAGTGCATTAGAGGACAGTGTAGCAAAATGAAACTACAGGGGATTTATTGAGACGGCTTGTTGGAAATTTCAGTCACCTTTGAACGGCACAGTGGTGACGCCATATGCAAAAATCATATCCTCTGTAGGAATTTAACATTTTCTTAACCTGACGCGTAACATGAACTCATTACGACAGGTTGAGAAACAAACTAAATTTGAAACAAAAGCGGATTTTTTAAAAACGGCAGCTGTTAGGAGACACAAGTTACGTTCTCATATTTTGTCACCTTATGACCTTAAACTACAATCTGACGAATCAGAAGGATGGTGTCTTTGAACAGAAATTTTGGATGTTGCAAATTTATCTCAAAAAGATGCAAAAAGTCATAATCCCATTTTGAGAAGGAATAAACTGATAACGTCTTTAATGTTAGTGTAAAAATGCCCATTGCAATGAATGATGTGCATCTTTTCGTTTTTCATAATAGTCTGAGTAGTCTTGATTATATATTGAAAGTTGAGTCCATAAACTGAACTTGGCAATTGTTTTAAAACCTAAAGCAATAAAATGGTCTGCAACAACTTAAACTTTTAACTGCTTAAGATAAATTATCTTAAGCGGTACCTTAAGATAATTTATGATAATTGATGCAGTTACAGCTTGAAGTGTTGTGGATTATGAAGTGTTGCGGATTATGAAGTGTTGCGGAGTGTGAAGTGTTGCGGAGTATGAAGTGTTGCGGAGTATGAAGTGTTGCGGAGTATGAAGTGTTGCGGAGTATGAAGTGTTGCAGAGTATGAAGTGTTGTGGATTATGCTCCTACCAGCTAAGTACAGTTACCATTCTTCTTTACTCAGTGGTTTAAACCTTTTCAGATGGTGAAAGAAGTTTTGCTACAGATTTTAATTGGGTTTAGGTTTGGACTTTGTGTTGTCTGTTCTAGCACGAGTGATCTGAACCAGTCCATTGTTGCTCTGGCTGTACGGCGCCACTAACGCTAGCTGTGAGCTGTGTTGCCATAGATCTTAAAATTGCACAAATTTGATTTACAAAAATGGAAACACGCCACTTTCGAAAAAATTCCCAAGTTTTTTGATAACGTTTTTGCACTACGATAAGTTGGTTTTTCACCTGTACTGAATTTAGTGTCTTTCGCAAAACTGCAATGAAAATACTTTTTCCGCATCACGCTAATCGTGATCAATGACCGGATGTTGCTACAGGTGGAAAAGTGGAAGACAACAGGAAGTGGTAGGAGGATTATGGCACGGTGTTTTTTCTTTTTTAATGACTTATCGTGTAAAGAAACGTATTCACTTATTTTAATTGTGGTGTTTCCATTAAATAAGAAACGCCATTTCAAAATTGTGTTTTTTCAATATTAGTGGAATATCGAAAATGTTTTAGATACATTTTGGTTCGGAGGTCCTCCCCGCCTGGTGTGGTGCTGTTTGTGTGAGGACCTGGGACACGTTGCAGCCTGGTGGGTCACTCTTTGGTAGTGTTGGCTGTCATGTCGGACTGACTCTGATGTGGATCCCTCCCTCTCTCCCTTTCACTGCATCCTTCCTCCTTTGCTCCTTCTGAGTTCCGGTTGCCATGTTGGGCTGATGCTTGGCCTGCTTGGTGGATCAGAAGTGGGCTTTACCTCCTCTGCTGTGGTGACTCTTGCCACATGGGCCATCAGCGGGAGAAGACTCCCTGCTTGGCCTCCACTTGTGGCTTCATGACACCAGCGCTGGCTTTGTGTTGATTTCTCCTTGTCCCTAGCTGCCTGGGGAAATTTGATTTTCAGCAGAACCAACAAATTTAAACTTGAATTTAACAGTTCCACAACTAACCAGCATGTAACAGGCAAAGAAAATCAATACATTAACCTTGAACAAAGGGCGATGCAAGAAAGCTGCTCTGCCACCATGTAAGGAAGCTGTTGGTCTGACATCAGGATCTCACTGCTTTATATGCACTTTCTGTAATGTCTTCAGCATTCTCTGCACAGTTCTACTGAAATGATTAATAGTGATTAATCGATTATTGAAATAATCGTCAACTAATTTAATAATTAAGTGTAGGTAGACTGAAAAAGGGCCATTTGGTTATTTAAAAAAAAAACATATTCAGAAAATAATTAAGCTGAAACTTTACAAAAAATCTTAACATTTTGCATTTAAAGTCAAAATCACTCTCGTCTGTAAATGTTTTATCCAAAACTCCTGAAGTGACTTAGTTGTAGCTTTATTCTTTTCAAGTTCATTAAAGAAGTCCATTTTAGGCAATAAAAGGTTTATTTTCTTAACTAAGACAGGAATTGAATTATTTGTTTATTTCCATCTCGCATATTTTAATGTTCTTCTAATATTGTATGAAAAAGGCATAAGTGATTAAATTTTAAAATCTGTAGAATGTGCCATTTTTTATCCAATTAATCGTCAGAATAATCAATTAATCGATGATTAAATGATTTAGTTGTAGCTCTACTTATTAGTGATTTCTGAAGTTCACATTAAAGTAAAATTTTTGAACTAAAGCCATGTTTTCTTTTTATTTATTGTTTTATATTAGAACTCAACATTATGCACTGCAAATCAAACATAAGCAGTGCGTAAGGGAAGACTTTGCATTTGAAGAATTTTTAAAGACCTTATCAGTCACCATGCAGCTCAAAATCCTCCGAAATCCATTTAAAGATCGACTCTTCCGACTCCTTCCAGCGGTTTCTTAAAGGAATGACATGGGGAAACTTGGGAGCGTGGCCAGAGTGGGTTGAAGGCAATCAAGCCAGCAAATAAGCGGGTGGACAGCCAAAGGACCATGAGAAATGTTCATGGATGGAGCGCTGAAATGCCGCGCTTCGTTCTGCAGCGAGGGAAGCTTCAGACGCCACATTACGTTCTGCGGCAAAGAGGGGAAGATAAGGGCTGTCACCCCACAGCAATCAGCCGCTCACTCAGCAGGTGTTGACATCTAGATTAACCTTGGATTGCTGGGCCCAATTCCCCCTGGAAGGCAGTTTCTTATTAGAATGCACACAGAGAGCTAATATCCAATCCCTGGTTTCTAGGGCTCCCAGGTACTCCCCCTCATTTGCTGGCCTCTCAATCAAAGAGGGCCATCAGAGCACGCCGCAGCTGCAAGGACACGGGGAACTTGGCGAGACTTTTAACAGAGGTTAAACTGAGCTGGCGCTCTCCAGGGCTCAGCCCCGGCACATGATCTATCATTATGGACGCTTAACTCTGCATATGTTCAGAGATATCCCTTTGAACTCGTTTTACTGCAAGCAAACAGCAGCAATGGAGCCTTCTCCACCCTGAGTCGGCGAGGAGCTGCACGACACGCGTCTTATTGAACCCAGCGTCAAATCTGAGGCCTGACCTTTTCCAGGTGTTGTTTTGACAACGGTGTGTTCTAAAGCTAGAGAGAACGTCTTGGCACGTTTTCACGCTCTGCCTTCTTTCTTCGGTAACGCTGGCTGAGTTTCCGTTACAAATGTGTCATTTTTCCCACTAATGTCGGGAAACAAATCACAACTCCACAATTGCGAGGACTTCATTAAATAAGAAAATCATTTAGAATAAGTTTGCGTCATCCTCCAAACACTTCCTGTCGTCTTCTTTGTGGTTTCTGCCAGTAGTAACATCCGGTTGTTGAGCGTGTGGTTCGGGTGATGTGAAGTCTTTTCACTGCAGTTTTGCAAAATAAGCCAATTTCAAAAAACCAACTAATTATAGCGCCAAAACGTTTTATAAAAAATAAATAAATTGACGTTTTACATAAAGCAAATTTATTTTTGAATGTCAAATCGTGCAGTTATATGGTTAATAGAAGCACAACTATTCACAAAGAACGCCACGAACATGAGGCCGACGGCTGTGTCAGATTAGATTTTGTGCTAACTCACTAAAGTTCCAACTGCTGATATTATTGTTAAAAAATATTTTTTTCAAAATGATACTGTGATTTAAAGACAGGATTTTATGCAGGTTTTCTTTATTAAGGACTCATCAAGGGACGACGTTCAAAATCATCTGCGATGCAATGAAATGGAAAAAAATAATACCAAAGCACAATACCAGTTTTCTCTCTTATTTCACTCTCTTTTGTTTGGATTGAATCCATCAATGTATTTGCAATGTCTTTTCACATTTTACCACAACAAACCTTTATGGATCAAACATGGATTCCCCGAAGTAGGACATAATTGATAAAAAGAAGGGAAATTATACATAATTTTCAACTTTCTTTTTCTTAAACAAATAAAATCCAGCCTCCCTTGGGGCGTGCCGTGGTGGCGTAGGGATTAGCGCGACCCACATTTGGAGGCCTTCGGTCTTCGACGCGGCCGTCGCGGGTTCGACTCCTGGACCCGGCGACATTCGCCGCATGTCTTCCCCCCTCTCCTTACCCCCTTCCTGTCAGCCTACTATCACAAAAAAGGGACACTAGAGCCCACAAAAAGCCCCCCGGTGGGGGAAAAAAAAAAAAGAAATCCAGCCTCCCTATCCCTGCTGAAGAAAATAATCCCCATGCATGATACTGCCCCTCACAATTTTTTTTTCTTTTACATTCTTCCTCAGTAAAAGAACTTATGATGAAGCTTAAAATTAAAAAAACGGCTGAATTTCTTCTATGTTTTTTTCTGGCATCAAATCAAACAGCTTCCATAGACTACATTATGGTTCAACGTTTTTTTTTTTTTTTATAGATCCACCATTTTGCAATTAGTTATTACAGGTTGAGCTGCCTAATGTAACTAAAGCTCTTTAATCATTCGCAGCAAAAGTGGGCCTACTCTCCTCATTATCCTTGATTAAAAAAGACTGATGTTGACATGCAGCTGATTAACCAGCCAACTGTAGTATTAACTGTTTCCACTGTTATTAATCAGCATTTCCTTCAAAAATGCTCTGTATTAGGAGACAATATGTCTAAATTAACCCAAAAACAATGATAGATTCCTGACGAGGAGAGCAGCTGAAGACAAATGACCCTTTTCATGAAGCTCTATAAAGCAAAAAATAACGCAAACAGTAACCAGAACCATTCTTCAGTGTTTACTTTATCATCACTCTTCTTCAGATAGTTTTTCTGTTTCTCTGGGAGAATCTTTGTGTTATATAAGTGTACAAACAGTGAAGTGAAATCCAGGTGGGAAATCCCTCAATCTTCTTTTTTTATAATGCTCTGAAAAAGACGATCACTGCTGAGGAGCAGACACAAGATGACCTGCACATCTCATTTAGCCCTCAATTATTTTAGCTTGGCTCAAAATTATTTCTAGAATGACCAAGATGCAGAACTAAAGATAATAATTTAGTCCATTTTTTTGGCCAGAAAGATCAACTTATGGGACAAGAGTTTGTAAATACATGTATAAATGAGTTTGGGGTTTTTCCCCCCCATTTTTTTTTATACATTTGTGATTGTATTTGTTCATTTAAAATAGTCTCTAAAACCTTTAAAATTAATCGTTATTGCAGTAGCATACCTGCTAGTTTCCAGGTTTTTCTCCAAAGACAAGAACTTCCCTCAATCTCTCTGCCAATGTTTTTTCTTTTTTTTTTTTTTATTTCTCTTTCACCTTATAATTCAAATTCTGTATCTTACAACAAGTGTTGAATTTTCTGAGCTGTAGACGTGCTGACTGGGTGCTCGAGTGGCGTGAAAGACATGAAGCCTCACGCTAAATCCCCGTAGCAACGCTGCGCCCGTCTCATGTTAAGAACTCTCAAAGTCTGACAAGCACATGTTTCTCACGAGGAAGCAGAAGATCAGGTTGTGTTCAGGTTACTCTCCAGTGGTCAGTGTGAATGTTATACTTCGGGACAGGATTCTGGGTTCATTCTGCTCTTCCTCTCTACAGACCAAGGACTAGCTGTTTTTCTTTCTCTTTCTTTCATAGACAATTAAAAAATTGTCTAAAAATGTCTTGTCTTAAAATATGCAGGCCGTACTCCTTCAGACACCATTCTTTCACTGCTCAGCTAGGATCTTCAGAATGGGGACAAATGCGATGGTGTCTTGTCATAAAATAAATCTAAATTCATTTCAAACTGGCTTTTATTCATTTAAAACACATTTGGGTGCTTTAACAGAAATTCATTTATGAACCAAAGGGGTTGGAGCGTAACTCGTCATTGTGTCCAACTTTATAAGCACAGTTTCATTTGATTAACACAATCAAATCATCTGTGAGCTTTTAATTTTTTTCTCTCCTGTTACAGGGACCAGAGGGGTCATGTAACGTCACAACCTGTGTGTACATGGGCCTGTCAGAGCTGTTGCACTCAATTTAGCCATTGAAAACAATGACAGATGTACTGTGACACATGGGTATTTGCTTAAATATCCACAAGGAGTTTCTCCATTTTGTACATAAGGAATATGATCAATCTTTCAGGCAGCTGGCCTACAGTGTGCAGCAACAAGTTGCAGAAGGGAAGAGCTGCTTTACTTCATGCTCCATACAGCCAAATAAAACTGGTCACCCATTGGCCGGGTTTTGAAATGCTGTGGTTGATTCCTATCTTACTAGCCCATCCCTAATGGGATACGCAGAAGGTCTTGACCTAAATACATGTATGCCAGACATTAAAGTAAGGAGTCTAATCATTTATTTATACACGTCTCCTTAACTTCACTGCTGTGCAGAAGTCTTTGGCCCTTCTAGGCATTTTGATCTGGGATTACGACTGTGTGATGGAAGGATTAGGGCCAAATTAACTGGAGGGCAGTGAATGATGATGAAGTGTGCTGTTTCTTTTCTTTTTAGCCCCGCTCTGTGTGTGCAGCACTATTGCGCCTCGCTTGGTGCAAATATCTTTCAGCTCCAATCAGGATCTCCCAACAAATCATTCCTCACATGGCCCACAGGAGTTTTAGATATTAAACCACCCTGTGCAGAAACACGTGTTTGCGTGTGTGTACGTTGCGGACATGGCTGGCCTTTCTGCCGGGCAGGTTTCTGGGCCGATATATATATTAGACATGCTCTAAATTCCAAGAGCATCCCAGCTCGATGGAGCCACTCAGCATGGCGGGTGGGTGTTTCCGTAAGACTAAGCATATGTTCATGAGCGTCCAGTAAGACTTTGCTGTTAACCGTTTCCCTTTGGACTCTCAGACTTTGCTGCTGTGAATCATTCCGTCGCAGTACAGTAAAATACAGTACAGCAGCACCATCTTGGACAGGAAGGAGCACTCTTACCTCTCTCTCTCACACACAAACACATCTTTACCTTTTATCCTAAGCTGCCTCCCATTTCAGAGATCGAAATTTACCATTCAACTTCTGCCTTTGTTGAAAAGTAGAACAGTGCTTTCTGCCAGTGCCGGTGATAGCAAAGAGTGGAAAATATGCAACAACTTGTGACAGCGCCTTTCACAGCAGAAAAGAGCTTCTTTTTTCCCCTAAATTATGTATTCAGGCTTAGGAGACTCTCCCTGGCCGTGGCGGTGTTACTTTCTCTGTATTACTTATTCAGCATGTCTAACCTTAGGCCCCATTACAGTCGGAGAAGTAGAGCTACGCTATTTCCTCAGCCGCAGCTGAAACCCAGGGTGAGTCATGTGTCTTTCCTTTCTTTACGTTCCATCTGCTGCTCTTTATATCACCGCAAAGATTTCATACCTTTAAGCTATAAGTGGCAAGTATTGCCAAGGGTAGTAAGAGACATAGGGTTCTGCATATTTGTCAGCAGGAGGTGTCATCTTTGCTTTGATGGCCTTTGATCTGCCATGTCTTTTCATGTTGGTTTGTCTCTGTGAATCAGCGGCTCTGAGCCGAGTTTTGTTCGCTGAAATATGCAGAGCCGCAGCCGTCACCTGGGTGAAATGATTAATGTATACCTCCGACTGTCACGGTGAGCGTAATGCCTTGAATGTTCATTTCGCATCATGATTCCAAGCCTTATACAGTGACTCAATGTGGACGCTCGTAATTCCTTTGTGCCTGTTCTCCTTTGACGCGTTGTCAGGGCGGAAAATGCGCCGTGACCTGCCACTCTTCCTCCAGCACCCTCTTGATGTGCCACAGCTAGCGTCATGCCATGAATAAACATGCGGCTGTACAAAGGGACGAGTGTTTTTTGCGATGAGATAGGCAGTTTACATGTGTTTCAAAAGGGAGGACGGGCAAAGAGTAGAACGACAGGGTCATGGAGAACAAAAAGGAAAAAAAAAATTACAATTATCAAGAAACAACAGTTGCATCCATCAAGATCAATGGGAATCTGAACGGTCGAGACATGCCTGCTGGAACTGCTCGTTTTTGATTTCGTGTCTTTGCTGTAGGATTTGAAAAATCTGGTTTGTGGCATTGAATTTTTCAAATTTGTGACATTTTTCCACTTCTGGAAACTTGACTTTCTGAAAGCTGAGCTGCCAGCATTGTCAGAAACAATAAACCAAGCCCATTGGACAGAGAAAAGAGTTGGGGTTTGACAAAAAGTCGCTTTTTTTAAGGTTTGAGAGCATTCTGGGAGCCCTAACAACTCACAATACCGATGCACCCAAACACACCATGTAGAGTTTCTTCAATTTGTACAAATTGCCAGACAAGTGCACTCTCCCATTGTGGCGACAGTGGGTGTTTGTCTTGTATTCAGTGGGTTGCCAGTTTGAATCCCTGCTCCATCTGTGTTCTTGAGAAAAACACTTCTGAATTGCAAAAACGATTTGAAAACTTAAAACAAGCTTTGTGAACAGTCGTAAGTGGGAACAACTCAGTTCACCAGGACAGACCACTCATCTATTAAATCACATCAGCAAATATGAGACATTTAAGGCAATTAGGCCGTACCTGGAGAATCGGCCTAATTGCAGGAATAAGATACTTTCTTCAGTTTATAATAATGTGTGTCTGACTGGTTTCTCTGGTGGTGCAACAGCAAACTGGTTCCATTACGTACCAGTCCTTGTTAGGACTTTTTGATAGGGGTGTGTGATCCAGGGTATCTGGTATTGATCAGATACAAAGTAAGTAGGGCCATCCATCCATCCATCCATCCATCCATTTTCTAACACCCTTGTCCCTAGTTGGGCCAGGAGGTGCTGGAGCCTCTCCAGCTAACGTTTTGGGCGAGAGGCAGGATCACCCTGGACAGGTCGCCAGTCTGTCGCAGGGAAACACAGACAAACAACCATGCACACACACATTCACACCTAGGACAGTCATGTGTTTGGACTGTGGGAGGAAGCCGGAGTACCTGGAGAGAAACCACACATGAGAGAACCCAGGACCTTCTTGCTGCAAGGCAACCGTGCTACCAACTGCGCCACTGTGCAGGGTTAAGTAGGGCCAATACTTAAAAAATAATCATAGTCATTGAATAATTTGTCACTTTGACTTCAGTCAGTTTATTATCTGTTATGTGTCATGGAATGTGTTTAAATAAAGATAAATAAAACAAGTAAAAATGATCATCCAAAACCATAAATGAAATGGGCTCTGCAAACAAAATTGAACCTTCAAAAATATTAATCAGAATGGAAATTATAGAGCCCATTTTGATTTATCATTCAATTACTTGATTACTCATTGCGACAGGCTTAGGTACAGCCTTTCATTTTTGATTTCTGACAACAAAAAGTACTTTTGTGGTTCTTAATTGGTATTTAATTAACATCCGCTCTTGCTTTGAAACATTTTCTACAAAAACCAGAGATGGTTGTGCAAAATTTGAAGTAATTTCCAATATGAATATTTAAGGTAATGCATACAGTGTATTAAAAAGCTAAAAGTTTTTAACCAAATCAACAGACATCTCATAGCATCATGGGCCCAATACACCCAATTAATAATGAATCATAAATGCAGCCTTAAGTTCTTTTTTTTCTCTTTTATTGCAATCATGAGACATCTGCAATATTCAATGGTGTAATATTACCAGACACATCCCTGAGCATTTTAAGCAGATTATCAGCTGGTTCTCTCACTCATCTCCTTTCAGATGCAGGCAGCGCACACTCTCACACTCATCCTTCTGGGTGCTGGATGACTGGGATGAAGTGCTCAATAGAGGGTGCTGAACATTACGGTGGCAAGAAAAGAGGCAGGGAGATATTATCCGGGGGGGGGGGGGTGCAATACTCTGTCCTGTTTGATTTCTGAGTGATGTTGTGAGCTGCACTGACTGCAGAAACGTAGATTGTGTCAGGGAGCCATCAGACGAGGCCTGAGGGACTGTCCGCTTGGAGATCAACCAGAAAAACAGACTCGATATGACATGCTGTCTGACCATGTGCAAATGCTGGCTGTTTTTGCGAAGCTTAACGCCTGAATATTTATACGATGCAACACTGACAGCAAGGAAATTTATATGTAGCGAGGGATCCGTCTTAATAAACCAAGTTAGTGCTCTGCCACAGAGAAGCATTCCAATATCTCGCAGCGAGCGGCCATTGATTTACTCCGTTTGGCCAAATTAAATTCAGATATGGGCACTGATACAGGAGGAAGTGTTTTCTCCACAAGAAGACACATTCCATAATTAGAAGTGAACTGAAAACCATATTCTAATGAGCAGGAAGATTAATTATTCACCATTGCCAAACTCTCGCATTTGGTGTTTTGTATTGTTCCAAGCCTGGAGAGATGAGGATATTCATTACACTAGCTGTGTTTGCATTGACCATATAATTACTCAAATTGGTATTATGAAAATAAGTTTACTTAGTGGAAACAGTTGTGAAACAAACGCATGTTTTCTGATAAAAAGTTTCTGCTTTACGATGAGGCGGTTTTATCAAATTGAGTGTGTTTTGAAAAACTGCAATGGAAACACTTTTTTTTGCATCCCACCGGTTGTGATCAACAAGATGTTACTACTGGCGAAAAAGACAAAGAAGACAACAGGAAGTGGTAGGAGGATGATGGCACTGCATGTTTTTAATGACTTACAGGCTCCCGACATGTGGAGCGACATCGCTCCCTCTCAGTTGATTTTCTACGAATCTTGTGCGATGAGGCGACCATCGTTTGCCCTCCAGTCGAGCAAAATTCAATAATCACAGTGTGAAATGTCGTAATATAGGAAAGTCATAGATAAAATTACGCTTCCCTCCATGTTGAAAGTGATTGAGAAGGAAATTCTGCTCATTGGTCAACAAAATCATCGCTGATTGGTTTTAGTACCATGTGACGGACACAAAGGTGGAACATTTTTCAACTTTGTTTTGTTACGCCGCGTGCTCACATCTATGAGCTCGAAATTTCAACCATTGTGTTTGTCGCATGGCAGACGAAATTTTGAGCTCGTAGACGTACGCATGTGAACAGTTGAGAAATGTTCAACTTTTGTGTCCATCACATGGCACTAAAACCTATCGGAGGGTTTCGTTGATCAATGAGCAGAATTTCCTTCTCTACCACTTTCAACATGGAGGGAAGCGTAATTTTAGCTTTTTGACTTTCCAGTATTATGACATTTCACATTGTGATTTTTGAGATACACATAAAAAGGCAGCGCAAGTGAACTTGTTGGTGCCAGGAGGAAGATGTCCACACTACGATTTTATGTTGGCTTGTATTTTATATGTGCCGTAGAATAACGACCAATATTTACTGTCACTACACATACTGTATTTATAGTAATTTTATAGTTAAATAGCATGTTTAAAAATAAGTTCATTTAAATATTGGACGTTTTTGCACGGGCTGCAATTGTTTCATACAGCAGACAGAAGAAAAAAACATTTGTTATGCATTTACATTTGTAAAACAAAAAAAATTATGAATTGACTGTTCATTTGAAACCTTTTTTTAAACAGTGCCTTCTTGGTTCAAGTGCAATACATTAAGAACAACAAAACAATTACATGTGCCATATGTGTTCATTATTCACAGAATAAATGTAGATATAGATGAAGTACAATATCACTCTCCATAAGTGATTGTGGCTTAAACATAATAATTACGTACCACAGACAGACGGCAAGCCTTTCTTCAGGACTTTTGAGTTTCCTCATGTTTGCCTGAATCTTCTCTCTTTTTGAAGTTACCTTGGAAAAACGTTCAGGGCTTGGGCGAAAGTATGCTCTGAATTTATCTGGATCGGGCTTTAGGTCCGCCATCAAATGATGATATTCATCACGCTGTCTCCAACGGTGTTGGGTTTCACCGTAGAGAAGACGAAGGCTGTTTGTCGGCGTCAGTTGTCGCTGTCCATGTGGATAGGTTTCTTCTTTCATGTGAAGAAACCTATTCACATGTGATCTCACTTGCATTTCTCACTTAACGGAAACAGCAATTTTTCTTTTCTTTGGGATATAAGTAAAGTTTTGCGAACATTTGTCATGGAAATGCACGGTGAGAGCATAATCTACTGTTGTAGTTTAAAAGAGGATATTATTCCCATTGGTTTCCCATTAATGGTAGCCTGTATGGTTCTGTGAGTTCTACGGTCTTTGCTCATCTCTGGTCTGCAGAGATTCAAGGGAACTGTTGAGTTTCACTAAAAAAAAAAAAGCCAGAAAACATTTATCTGCATTTATCTGTTTGCCTGTGTAAGTAACCACCACAGAAGTTTACTTTCTTTCTTTTCCTTATTTTAATAGATTTCTCCATATCGGTCTCATTGTGTGCTGAGTCTGGTTCCATTTGAGTTCAAATGTAAGTACTGAGTGATAGGAAATTGTAAAGCGTTTCAAGAAAAACCCAAGCTTGTAGTAATAGTAATTGATTTCTTTTGAAAGAAGGGAAACGGCACAGACAGAATTATGTAAACTGTAACAGCTAAGATACTTTGATTTTTCTTTTAAAGCATCAGCTTTTTTAATCCCAACTCTTCTCCACTGCTTATCTTCAGATTTGCTCTTGTTGCTTTCTAGCCTACTGTATATATTAGTCTGGACAGGATATTTATGCATATATGCATGCACTTGTGCATAAATGAATAGGTAGTTGGTGAGATCACCCCAGAATATTCCCTTTTTCCTCCTTGGACCTTTCAAAAGCCTGATTTTCTTTTTTTGTACCACTTTTTAAACTGGGTCACGCTTGAACACAGTCTCTACATGGTTTCTCTCCACAAACAGAAATGCAAACAGATTTTAAGCAGCAGGCTGTTTTAACTTTAACTCTTCCCTCTCTTTTCAGAAACTGTATGGAAGTTTATTTACGGTTTTAAACAATTTAAATGGTGTAAAAATTAACTCAATGATTCTACTTTAATATTTCAAATTTAAAAACTGGTGGATTGATCATCTGTGACTGGTATCAGGGATTATCCTCAAAACTTTGATCATTGAAGATTGGTGGTCCAGAATTTTTATTGCTTTACTCGGCACTAGAATGCTTCCTGAAATCTCCTAACTAACCTCGGAAGCTGTTTCCTGCCATTTCAGTAACTATTTATCCTGTGAAATATACCCAACACCATTCAATTTCTTTGCAGATGAAAGCAAATGTAAGTTTCTTCTACTGAAACTCCAAATGTTAGAAATCCAAGAATTGAGGAAAGCTGGCTGACTCCAAATTTTAGCTATTTCTTTCAACAAAAACACACAAAAAACATATTTTTTCATAAAGCCAAGTTCTCAGAATGTTTGAGAATTTCAATTGAAAGAGAACCAGTAAAAAAATCCTTTTTTATCACTCTGTTGATATACATTGCAAATATGTAAAGTCATACAAAATCTGCAACACACAATATTTTTTTTTTTTTTTTTTTTTTTTTTTTTTTTAGAAAATCCTGAAAAGGTAGCGTTCCAATTTTGGAACTCTTTTTTTCCTCCTTGGAGGGACCGTGACTGCAATCAGAGACCATTTCTCCCAATAGCTATCTGTCTGGAAAACATCGACTTCAAACCTTTTTTGCCTCACTGGGAAATGTTACCAACTGAAGCAGAAGTGAACAAGCCCTTCGAGGAAAAAAAAAAGAGTCATCATGCAATAAAGTGAACAACACCAACGGGTTGGCCACGATAACACACATGTCTATGAGTCTGGAACCGTTTGAAAGTGGAAAAGGAGCATGCTTTCCATCTGTTGTGATGAACGTTTACATATTTATGTTTCGAAAATAAGAAGGAAAATGAGGCTTCAAAAATGTTGATTAGGGTTGAAATAGACTGTGTTTTTGAACAAGGGTTATGTTGTTCCCATCCCTGCCTTAGTCCCTCTTATCACAAGGGAGAGCTCATAAGAATCTGCAGCTTCTCATCTTCCTTCCACTCTTTAATCTCGGCCTAAGTGTTTGGTTTATAGCGAGTGAAGTGTGTCTTATTCATCTCGGAGAAGGAAAAACAAGGTTCTGTTCGGAGCCTGCCGTTCTGAAATGTTTTTTGATGTCTTAAAGGAACAGCATACTGTGCTGGGAGAGAAAGTCCTTTCACAGATTTATTCTGTTTATGCCTTGTTTGTCACACGCAAACGTAACCCAAGAAAATGAAAAAAGCTGCTTTCGGATGATGGTTTTATTTACAGTATTTAGAGAAAAAAAGCTATCCAAACCAAACGGGCCCAATGGGAAGAATGAATATCCTCACCGATAAATCATGAACATTTTGTGATCAATCACAGCTTTTCATTCAGTTATACTAGCCACACTGTACCAAAGGCTATAGAGTTTTTATTTAATAAAAACAGCTGGTGAACTGAAGTTGGCCAAGATTTCATAAGAGCAACACATGCTGGAGGATCCTGGAAGACACTTTGCCAACCTGCAGTTACTCCAAACTTTAAATATTTTTTATAGATGTATTCACATGTACACCGAGTAGCTTGACTGAATCCGATGAGCTCTCCACTCCCCTTCAATACTACGCTAGGTTCTTTGATCAGGATCTCTTTGAGGATATTGCTCACCAAGCAAATTTGTACTTATCTCATGTCACCGGATGCAACATTTACACCAATGTTACTGAAATCAAGGCATCCATTGGACTGAGACTCATCATACATGTGGTAAAAATGCCAGCTTTAGAGAATTTCTGGGGATCTAAGAGGTACCACAGAAGAGATTTAAATTAATGAATGATTCTCTTTCAAGATAATGATCTCTGACTCCCATAAAGATTCATTGGCAAAAATCAAGCCTGTCCTCGACTACATGAGAAGCAAATGCTCAAATGTTGAAAGTGAGAACCAGTTCTCACACCCCAGCAAAGTCACACCGCTGGTACCTGACCATACTTTGGCAAATAGTTGACATTGCCGTCTCCATCACTATGATGCAGCAGCACTCAATCAGAAACACCAACGTCTGAAAGACTTCAGATTAGGTGTTTCCAGAGGACTCATCTATGTGGAGAAACACATTCACAGGATCAGAAAACCCACCAACAAGACCCATCAAGCATCCTGGACGATATGCCGTATGATGGGACTGGGCACTTCCCCTCAGTCATGTGCCAGATTGCATTGTTGCTTGTCAAAATGTTCTGTTTCTTCAGCTTTCACAGCTACTATGAGTTAGTTTCTAAGAAGTTAAGTCTTTCCACGGTGGAGATGCTAGGAACTAATTAATTCATTGGTAGGGTTCAAACATGTTTAGTGTTCAAAATAAAATACTATTTTTTTTTTCATTACCAAATTTGTTGACCTTTTGCCACTTTTACATGTTTTGACACACCATAACTAAAGCATTGTTTAGAATGTTTTACAATTTAATACATAAAACATTACAAAGATGTTGACCTGTTATTTTGTAACCCCAAACTGTGATGAGGTGTATTTTTTTGTTCCCTTTAGGTCGTTTCAGCCACGCCACCTGGGCATAATTATCACAGCTGTTTTTGGTTTCCTTGATTGTGTTTCCTTGTGTATTTAAGTTCTCCTGTTGTTATTTGTGGAATCTTCTACTTGACTTGCTGTCTTCTCAGTGAGTTCTTTGGAGCGTGTTTATTTTGAAAGGTACCAGTTAGGCAATTAAACACAATTTACTGCTTGATTCAGCCTGGTTCTGAACTCACCTTATTTGGAAGATGAACGCTTCTGACACAAACGGGCAAAGTAACCCAGAGAATACAAACAGTACATTGAAAAATAAAGGTCCAAAAATTTTTTTAGCCTACATAAATAAGAAAATGGTAATGAAAAAAATAAATAAAAATTATTACAATTATTACTTTGGGCTTAATGAAATGCTGAAAAACGTATCACCATACACTTGGTTTATATCAGTTGATATTCATAATTGCCCATTTGATAACTATTGATTAGATTTTTTGTTTTAAATATCTGAAATATTGGGGCGTGCTGTGGTGGCGTAAGGGATAGCACGACCCACATTTGGAGGCCCTGAGTCCTCGATGTGGCCGTCGCGGGTTCGACTCCCGGATCCAACGATATTTGCCGCATGTCTTCCCCCCTCTCCTTCCCCCTTCCTGTCAGCCTACTGTCAAATAAGGGACACTAGAGCCTGCAAAAAGCCCCCTGGAGGGGAATTATTATTTTTTTTTTTTAAATATCTGAAATATTGCCAAAATGGTGGTGCTGCTTGTCCTGTTTAATCCACAGTTTTCACGGAAAACTCCTCGGAAAATCTCTTAAGGTAGCCAAATGCCTCGTTATCTAATTAGTGATGCGCATGAATGGATGAACGAGATTCCCACTGTCCCTAACTCTCCTCCAGCGAAACTACAGCCAAGGGAACGGGCTTGGCAGAATCAGCGGGGAAAGAAGACCCTGTTGAGTCAAGCTCAACAAAATAATGCTCAACAAATTATTTTTTAGCAATAATGAGTCACGGTGGCGAAACCTGAAACTGCTGCTGCGCAAGTTCCTCAACAGGTTGTTGCTAAGTAATGCCTTTCCTCTGCCTACATCTCTCCTATTGTTGTTGTGTTTTTATTTGATTTTTTTATATATTTTATTTTTGAGATATATATATATATATATATATATATATATATATATATATATATATATATATATATATTGCGATTTTCACCCTGTGTTTTGTACTATAAAGTATTTTTCATTAACTTAACCAATTTTGATTATTTTTTTCTTCAAAATCGCTACATTTTCGCAGTTTCCCATTCAAATGCTCGGAAGCGAAGCCGCTGAGGTAGCAGTGAGCTGAGCCTCACCTGGGACTGATCAACCTCTCTAACTGCACTGGCTGCCATTCTATGAGAGCATGTTCCTCCTGTCTGTACGTCACTGATAAAATGGCTACAAAACATTAATATATGATCTGATTTTTTTAATCTTTTAGCTTATGTATATAATGTACAGTGTTTTTTGTCACCAACTGTATGTGTAACGTGTTTCATGTGCAGAGGAGCTATCAGAAACCAGAGAACAGATTGGAGGTGAGGCATGCAGTTCTCTGGCCTCTTGGCAGGGGGCGCTCATGATCCCAGACATTGTGACTCCATAACTGCAGAGTAAGAGACAATAACAGCGAGCTACAAATACAGTAAATGAGGGAAGCCACACGCAACGAGTCTATGTGTAACTTGGTTAATACGGAGAGCGAGAAAAAGGTGGTTTGAGTTGTACATCAACAGGTTTTTCCTTTGAAGTACAATTAATATATATGTTAGGATTTGAGTTTTCTGTGTGTTTATTTTGAGTTTCTGTGTCTCTGAGTCTCCGATTGTTCCCAGGTGTTTCTTGTTCCGTGATTATCCTCTGTCTACTTAAACCCATCTGTGCTCTGTGTTCCTCGTTGGGTCCTTGTCGTTTGTGAGTTTCTGTCTGGCGTTTTCACTGACAGCTTTGTCGTCCTTCGTATCTCCAGTTGCTTCCGCTCAGCCGTGCTGCCTGGTTGTTGGACTGTTTTGGTTTGTGCTTCGGACTGTTTGGATTATTCTCACCCTTAAATCATTTCACTTCTACCTGGGTCTGCTGCGTTTCCCTCAGCGCCTTCCACACCACCTCATGACAATATGTTAATAATATATATTATTAATTTAGCATTAAATTAATAATATATATATTTCCAGGTAAATTTCGGAATTATTCTATCTTGGCAGAGCGGCTATGAATGACATGTGAAAGGATAGTCTTTTTGCCCTTCAATGGACCTTACCAAGCTCCGCCCACAACCGACCTAGAAAATCCCACGTTGCCGCAAGTCTCACTAGCAAAGCCTCGCGGCGCTCTGTTTCTATGTAAACATGAGTATTTCTGAGTTGATTAGTGAATCATTTCACCAAATATAAGCTACAACAATGGACAGAGGAACTAAGTTCATGCGAAGCTTCACTACATTGATGTTATTTTCAGTCCTAACATTTCATTTTTCAAGCTTTTAGGAGTTGTAGAGCCTGATAGCTACATAAGCTAACAGAGATGTTATCTTAATGTCAGAGGAAGGAGTTACTCGCTCAGTTGGTTGATTCCAGTTCTCTTATTAGAAAGACAGTTATGTCCGAGTTGAACAACTCGGCTTCTATTTTTTTAAAAAAATTAAGTAAATTCATAATTGAAATACTATGTAGAAGAAATCAGTAGAGAGTCGTGTAACTGCTTGTGCCGTGTCATTTAGCATTAGCACAGTGCTTACTGGCTAATGTTAGCTCACAAGCTGCTTAACGGTGTTGTTTTAAATAAAACTCAGCAAAAGACTAATTTATGCAGCTGATCATTTTCACTTCTAACATGGATACTTTTTTTTAAGTTATAAGTTTATTCCACATCTTCTAATGGTAATATTTCTTATTGCTGCTAGCGTTGACTTGCTAACAGTGTTAGCGAAACGACTCAGCAGAAAGAAACAAACATAAAAACAGTGGACCACCATAGTAGTGTTGACCCAGCTGCTCCCCTTAGACCTCAGACAAAACATACACTGCTTTTCTTTTTCGATTGTTGATGCGAAAACTTTCTGCCGGTCTGCTAGTCCACAATGTAGTCTGGCACTACATTAGGATGCGTTTACTAATGCATGTACATTTGCTTGTGTTTGTGAGACGGCCACGCAAGTGGTAGCCGTGCTATGACGTAGAATGGCCATCAGCCAATGAAACACGGCCCCTGTGGTAAGGTCCATGTTGTCTGCATGCGCAAAATTTCCGTATGAAAACAATAACACGAAGGGGGTCTTATGATTTTGATTAAGTCAGTGCCTCATCAGCCATGAACCTCACCACACATATGTGTGTGTGTATATATATATATATATATATATATATATATATATATATATATATATATATATATTAATTGCGTGTCTATGGCGATATGTTGCACATTTGAGATATATATTGCGATATGTTGCACATTTGAGATATATACAGTATTGCGATATGTTGCACATTTCACTCCATATTTAAATGCCGTTAGTTGGAACATGAGCATTGAAGATGGACAAAATATGTATGTTTGTGTTAAGTTTACTTTTTAAGGATATTATCCTCAATAAAACAAAAAACAAGAGAATTCCATCACAGCTACACAATGCATAGATGTATTTCTGTCAGTGTTATGTTTTTTTTTATGCTAATCATCTTAAAAGACATTTTAAGGACTTAACTTGGTTAACACTGCTACAGCAAATTTGGGATTGATGGAAGAAAACAAATATCTCATTGCCAGTCAAACCAGAGTCACTTTTCCTTTCTGTAATAAAAGGTGGTCTTGCATTGATAATGCTGCTTAAGGCCAGCATTAACTTTTTATGTGTTTACTTGACTGCCTTTCCCCCAGAAAGCTGCTGAGGCCAGACACGAGTTTACGACGCCATCGGAAATTAACATCGTTCTGCTGAGAAACTAGGTCTGGTCCCTGTGAATGAGGACTAACTATCAGTGAGGCAGATTGAAACACTGCTGACAGGGGCAGAAGCTAAGCTGTCAGGTTCAGGCTTACTTTGAAACATACAAAATAAAAAGAGATTACAATGACTGTGAATTAAGGGTGTTGAAGGGAATTTAACTCCAGAAGAACTGCAACTCATTCCTCTTTCCCACAATTGACATGACGCCGGCCCCTCCCTCTTGAGGAAGTAGAGCTGTCCTCGACAGGCCAACTGTTATTATGGCAGACTAACAGACCTCAATGTGTAACCCAAGACATTTTTTGAGTCATTGTTGTCTTATAAACCAACACTGAGGCAAAGACAGCGGGCAAGAAAATTCTCTAACTAGTCCTACGTCAGGTTTATAAGGTTATTAGCGGGAAATAACGGAGAAATCAACTATAAAGCCCAAGAGGAAAAATGACGAAGTCTGGTTGGATGTGAGTGTGAACTCTGTTTGCACGTACAAAATGGGTGAGTAATGACTTAAATAATACCGGCTTGTGAAAATCTGCCTTCAGGAAAAGGATTAGAAATAAACAGCAGTATGAAATGCCCTCTGTATGTTCTGGGTGACGGCTGTCCGGATTGCATATTACCCACTGACAACTTGGAGCATGATTATCTATTATTTTCCTCAAAATCTCTCTGACTATGATATACTGTCAATATTGTCACAGTACTGTACTTGTAACGCTGATTGGTCAGTTGCTGACAAGTGCCCTGGAATGATTGGGGGAGGATTGCGCTACGTCAGCAAGGGGGCGGAGCTTGGGTCATGTCAATTGTTTATGTGCTCTGGACGAATCTCAGCTGTAAGTGAATAACACTCTAGTATTGCCAATGCACAATTTGATCTCCTTTGCTGCCAGAAATTGTTTGTAGTTAAGTTCAGACTGAAAATTTGTTTGTAGGATAAGCGTTGCAACTCTGAGATCAAATATACAGAACACATGGAGTTACCCTACATTGCAGTAATAACCCAATATTAAGATTAACTAATCAGACCCTTACAAAAAAAATCCCATGAAAACCGCACACGTAGTTCACACAACTTTTCACGTATGAATGATGTGAATTACATGTAAAAGCACATGTATACTGTGATTTTGGAGCGTTTCGTGGTAAAACTCCATGTGATTCCCATGTTTTCACATTTCAATGCATGGCGTCTTATTTCATTTTGTTGGACATGGTTATACAAAAAAAGCTTGCTATGAATAAAGATGTGAGACAAATATATTTGACCAAAAAGAAAGATCAATTTATTTATTCCTCTTTAAACCTATTCAGAACCAAAAAAGCCTCACTTCCAAACAACATGAGCAACATTCTGTGGAAGATCACAGAAAAAAGAAAACGAACCATTTCAACACACAAACTGCAGCACCGTGACCAGTCGGCCATAGGACGATTGACTATTGGTTTACGTTGTTTTCCCCAGGCTGCCTGTATGAAGACAAATTGAGCAGAAGGTATGAAATAATCTAATTACAGTACATTTAACTTAATGTAAATTCCCCTCTCAGCCCGTCTCCTTGTGTCCTTCAATTTTTGTGCCATTCAAACTTTGATGTCAGCGGTATCAACATCCTTGTACAGTTTCTTGACGTGGTCTGCATAAAACAATACAAGAAATGTATCAGTTGATCAGTATGTATTTATGGCTTTCACATGAATTCACTTGTGAAAGTCATGGCCACAAGAAAACCGCAAGAGGTTCGCACAAATATTCACATGTGAATGATTTGTGAAAAAACACGTAAAATATGCATGACTTTAGAACGCTGTGTTGAAAACCCATGTGTGTCACGGGTGTATTACATGTCTATCACATGTAATACATGACATTCACATGGGTTTTTAACCACAAAATCACACACATGTGATTCGCATCATTTTAATGGTAAAATTTCCTGTTTCACATTATTCCCCTCTATTTTGTAGAAAAATTACATAATTTTAAAATGCAGCTGCAATTTTGGCTTAAGACATAACACAAATGGTTGTGCTGATATGAGGTTTTCTACAATTGGGGGAAGGAGGGTTGTGGTGGTTAGTAATTAAGTTGGAGCGTATTACTCACCAATGACAAGGTTCACTTTATCCCGGTTAAGACTTTTTTTTCTATCCCCAAGAATTCCTTTCTTTCCAGTCACTGAACATGCTGACATTTCTTCCAAGAGTGAAGAGAGAGTCGATCACATTTCTAGTCATCTTTTTGAAACCACTGTACCGCTGTGTGTAGTCAAATGCCACAGAGTTTGCTGTATGGTTTGTTAAAGATGCACTCTGTAAAAATCTGAAAATAATTTAATATAAACTCCAAAATATATCATGTCTTTTATCTGAAACTAGTCACATGACTTCTCTAATACCAGCCACATTTTATAGACATACCTTTCCTTCTTTAGATTGTAATTGGTGGTTGAAAGAACCAAATGACTGCTGGACAGCCTTGATTCCTTCCTTGACACCTTTATATATTATGTCTGACAGCCCTGAATCACAATATAAGTGTCAGATATAAGAAGTTATTAGGCAACTATTTTGAAAGAGATTTGTACTAACCGTCTTGTAGTAGTAGGTTTCCCCTTCGAAGTCTCTTTATTTGTCACGTTGCAGTAGAGTGAGGTGGTGAGACAGACGCTTTCAGACCCAGGTAAGATGAATAATGATGGTTTTAATTATCAAAATCCAGATAACACAAAACACAGTCCAAAAAGCTGGCAGCACGGCTGAGCTGAAACCAGGGCTCAACACCGGTAGCACAGAATAAACGAAGGACTGGCAAACACATGCGACAATAGACGAGGACCCGACGAGGAACAACGGACACAAGTGGGATTAAACACACAGAGGGTAATCACGGAACAAGACACACCTGGGAATAATCAAAGGGTAGACAGGACAACACGGAGACTCAGGGACACAGAAACTCGAAATAAATACACAGAAAAACACAGATCACGACATTATTTCCTTATCCTTCTTTGCAATTGTTTCCTCCAACTTTCTGGTATGATCCTCCAACTCTTTAATCTGAGATTTGTCCTCCGTCTGAACAAAAGCAAAAGGGGAAAATAATATATATACATATATATATTACATATACAAATAAATATGTTCGTATGTACTGTATGTTTGTGTTGCCTGCATCTTACATTGTCCGAATGATGACAGATTGTCTCTGTGTCAGTCGTCTTCTGAAATATTGGTGGCCTGAAGCATCATTAGATTAGAAAACAGAAAAACTTAAGGTATACCTTTAAAAGTCATTAAATATTAATAATTTCCACAGAACCAAAAAGTTTTTCTGACTGAACTGAGTGAAACAATCCCGCAAGTGAACCGTTGAGACACATGCACGCGTGGCTCAGAAGTGCACTGTGATTGGTTCATTTCATTTGTGAAGTCAGGCAGATTTCAACTTGCGCTGTTGCTGAGCTAACGGTCGTTCAACAGCAGCGCGAGCTTGGTGAGCTGCACCTGTTCCAGCTCTTTATGGGATTTTTTTGTAAGGGGATTCTTAGTCTGCGCTGATGAAAATTCCCTCACCACGGTATGCTGTATGCTTGAAACTGCTCCTACCTACCTACTTTTAAATAGGGTTTTCAAGGAGTGAAAGAAGGAACTACATAAAAATGACTTTTTTTGTGCTTTATAGCATGTCATTTATGTTAGTCCCTCAACATTCCCGTCTCACCTCCACTAGCGGCAGCAGTCACTGGCAGACACCTGGTGGAACAGCGAGTGCTGAGCTTATCATACAAACTACTTCTCAGTTCAGCCTTCCTATGATCTGTTGTGATGACGTGTTGAAGGCGAAGTGTCGGAAAGAACAGGGGCTTCTTAAAGAGACAATTTCAGGGCATGAAATTGCAATGACAAATTTCTTAAATCATATTTGATGTACACAGCGCTCTTATAACGGCTCAAGGTAACAAAGTTACTTGACTGTGCTATAAATTGGAGTTGTGAGATGCATAATACTGTGTCCCCCTTTAACCACTTGGGAGCACTTACAAACTGGGTGCATTGAACCTTTACCCTCAGCTCATTGAAGTATAAAACAAATTATTTCACAGCGAGAGTCTTGGTCCCAACCTGAGACGATCAATCCTAAACCAAGTCCACATATACAAGAGACACCTTTAAAAACCACACTAAAACTGTGACAGAACTTTGACAAATACTCTCCATTTCTTCATTGTAAGACCCACAGAAGACATTTTAGATACAGCAACATACATGGAAAAATAGGAAATAAGTTATATTAAGTGTATGGCTTTAGAACGCTATTATTTTTCTTTCTCTTTGTGCACCATTTTCAAACACATCTTCCTTCCACTCAGATTTCTACTAACTACTATGTTCTGTAGCTGCTTGAACTTTTTTCGTTTGGAGGGTGTTACTCTCTGCTGGACAAATGTCCAATCAGCAGCTTTCCCTTTTGATGGTGTTAAGACTATAATGTTGTCACAATGTATAATTTTTGCACCAATACCTTTGATATTTGCATATAGAATATCTTTCTGTACTTTTAATTTTTTGTGAGAAGCTGAATTGAATTTTGGGCTATAAGCAACGATCACTAAATTAAACAAAGATACTTACTTGAAATATTGTGTCATATTGTGTACAATAAATCCATACAATGATATTCTATAAGATTCTAATTTGCTGATATGCAGTCAAGCATGATTTACAATAAAAAATATTGCTTGAATCTATCCAAATAATGGAAATTGTTATACCACTTTTAACGGTCCATAAACTGATTATGGTTTATAATTGTATCTTGATCTCTTACTGGCTGATACAGTATGAATATTTACTGGATAAACATGAGCCGACAAATCCAGGGTGCCCCAGATTTCCTTTCCATGGCGGCAAGATTCTAACTGAACAAATACGAGTGCAAATTTCCATTTCTCATTTGATTAGAGTTTGGAGGGTAATTGCAATTATACTCAAAGTCAAACCCAACATGGACGGTTAGTTCTCATTAATTTGGCGACTTAATTGACAAGGCTGAGGAAAAGAAGCAAGGAGGTTATTTCCCCCCCCCCCCTCCTGTTACGTTTTGTCTAGGTAGTCTGCAAATACTGATTGGTGACATTTTCACCAGTCCAGCTTTCTAATCTGGAAGCCACCAACAGACCAGGGATAATGCAACCAAGTTGATTTAAATTGGGACTCTTAACAGCATGATGAAGTGGAAGGCACAGTGCCAAAATAACTACATCTGCAGTTAGTCCCAAACGGGCATGGTGTTTCATGGAGACAAATGAATACAGACACGGAGAGAATTGGGAACCTCCGACTTAAAGACTAACCACTGTAAGGATTGGCCTAGATTGATCCTCTTTTTTCTTTCTTTCTCCCCTTTAAGCATAAAAGCTGCATGCTTTTTTGTGCCCAAATCCTCCATGGACTGTGTGAGCAGATAAAAAATGATGTCTGCATTTCCCCAAAAACCCATTTTAGTATGCACAGCGCCTTATCTGAAAGGATGACCAAAGAACTACTTGGGCATTTTTATTTTTCCCCCTCTGCGAGAGGAGGCTCTTTCAGTAACTTAAAAATACATAAGCAAAATGATCCACCTGAATGGCTGATATTAAGTGCTTGTGGACTCAAAGTACATTTACACTGTTCTGATAACTCGGCGAGTCCCCAACATTTCTGTGCGTCTCCAGAGGACACCCACAAAAAAAGCACTTTTTTTTTATTAGCTCTTTAAAGTTCATACCTCAGTTTAAGATATATATTTTTACTGCATAAAAGGAGCTCGGGGACGTAACAGTATAATAATTGGTCATTGTGCGTTGGTTAAAACCTCTCGTTATGCCACCTACACAAGATAAATCCTTGCAGTGTGGTCCGGTAGGATTTGGGATCCATTTTGTCTGAAAAGGTCAGCGGACGATGGAAACTCTGGAGGTTGAAACTGGAAACAAGAGACAAGAAAAAGTACAATCCTGCCCACTGCTGTGCTCCAGCAGTGTTTAACAATGACTGTGGGGGAACTTTCCAATCAATAGGCTGCTGATGTTTTTTTGTTGTTGTTGTTGTTCTGACAACGTAATTTGTAGATTAAGATGCAAAAGATAACCCCGAGTCTGACCATCGAGCTCCCCAAGCAGTGATAATGCAAGCAAGAAAATATTGTGACCTTGAGGTGAATGAGAAAAAAAGCCTTTATGTGAGACTTTACCTGTGCAAAAGCAGAAGAAAAGCATAAAACACCATAAAAATAACTGACTATAATAAAATGTCATGTTTCACTTTAATTTTGTGAAGTTGCACTGATCAGGTTATCTATCTGGTCACAACTGTCGGCGTAGCATTCAAGCAAAGGCTGCAGTACATCATGGACTTGTCACCAGTCCACTCTAATAATTAGTTTAGATTAGTTTGATTAGTTTAGAACAGGCGTGGACAACCTTTCCAAAGAGCCACATTATGATGATGTGAAAAGATCAACATATTGATCTTTTCACTAAGCACTAGTTACTTAGTGCTACTCTATTGCAAAACCAACCAATCAGAGCCAGGAGGAGGGCCTTAGCGCTTCCTCCTGGTATGTGTACGCTCTGCTCAATGTGCTAATGGTGGAGAAACAACTTACCGGTGTAGGAAAACTTTTTACCAGCCGTCAGCTGAGGCCATGCTAACTAGTCTCACCATTCATGACAGCCTCCACTGTGGAGAGCTAGCGGTAGCGAGGAGGGTGATTGACGGCGCTAAGACCCTCCTCCTGGCTCTGATTGGTTGTTTCAGACAAGCAGTGTATTTCTCTACAATTAGTTTTATTTTTTCCCCCCACAGATGATCTGTCTCATGTCATTCTGTCATAGCATAATGACAGTTTGAACAAACATGTAACAATTATTATTATTTTTTCATACATACTAAGTTATTGTTGTAACATTCGACATATTATGACCTGGCAGCTAAATAACAGTGTACAGTTTATGAACCGTTTTTCCAGTGTAAAGCGTTTGTCAAGAATTTGTCTCTTTACTTCTCAAGAAAACATTCACGGTCAGTCAGTCGCAGCCCGCAGGTCTTACGCAGACACACTTGTTCTCTTGTTAAAGGGTGAGTTTGATTTATTAACTGGGTATGCTCAAGGGTAATTGGCTGTCACTGCATCGTAATAACCTTTCCACGTGTTGTAGCTTCATAATAACGACCCCTGGGCTGCCTCTGTAACAAAACTCTGAAATACAATTAATTAGTGAAAAATGTCCACGTTCATGCATTTTTGTTTGTTAATTTAAAGCTGCAATCTCTGAGAATGATCTGTTCTTCGTAAACAGAGCCACTTTAACTGTGAATCCAATGAATAAAGAGTTAAAGTTAAAGTCTTAATAACTCACCTAGTCAAATAAATGTTAAATGTACAAAAGCGCTCGCCATTCTGACCATAAATGTGGTTTTAAACATTCCTTATCTTACTTTCCTGGGTCTAACACAGACCTATCCAAATGAAAATGTAACCTGCCACCAAGAAACAAGGAAATCAAGAGCCTTCACAAAAAAAAATTAATTATATGTGAACAATTTATCTTCATAACTTGTGCAAACACCTAGCTGTAATGAAGATTAAACTGATAAACAATGGCTGAAGAACAATGGCTGCAAAAAAACACTTGTTCCAAAATGAAAGACACGATCCTCTCAATGCTGGAGCTAACACTGCATCGCTTCAAACCAACGTGGGGATATTGTAAGGGCCGGATGTGGCCTGAGGGCTCTGAAATGCCCCGGTCTTGTTTGAAATATTCAATGAGCCTAAGATATTTATTTATTTTGCAGTACGGGAAAATCTGGGCATCTGGATCTAATCTTGGTTTTCAAAGGAGATTCTCTCTTGTTTTAAGTAGCGACAAACACTACACTCTGGTGCAACACTAGGTTAAGTTTTTAAGTTTTTGTAGTTGGTTTGTTTTTGCTTCCTTTTTCCAACACACCAATAGAAAGCTGTATAAACCACGATTATTTTGTTGGGTGGAAACTGTGGCCATAAATGTCTTTCTTGAAGCTTTCTGTGCTGTAAAACAGAACAAATGTGACTTGAAAATCTGTCAGCGTGTGCAGAGTTACTTCATTTCGCAGATAATATGCAACATCATTGAAACGAGTCTTCCACAGACTCACTAAGCTGTCCTCTTCTGCAAGGGTTATAATAAGAGATGCATGTTTGAGGTTACATTTTTAAAGATGGAGGAGCTTCCTGATGCTTAACCTATACCAGAAACAGAAACAGGCAAACCCATTTGGCGTATTTTGGTCACATTTTGCTAACAATGCGACCCTCAAGCCAGGTCTTCTGTATATCTGGTCATCAGAAAATGCTTTTAGAGGCATGTTTGTCATTGCATAAAGCAGAAAAGCACCTCCAAATCCCTTGAGAACACACACGTACTCAAGGAATGTCATTCAGCTGCGATCCATAAACACTCCGAGCCGTGCGAAACACCATGACGACTTGTGGGTCTCCATTAAGCACGCACATCACATCCATGTCTCGTTTGATGGATACCTGCGTGGCACCTCAGTAGATTTCAGTGAGGCACTTGACCTTTATGGACAAGGCTCACTCCAATATACTCAGCACTGAAAGGCTCAGTCTGTTTTAATACATGACTGCTTTTGTGAAAAGCTAGCAGGCTGAGGATCTGCTTGGTTCCTTCTGTAGTTTGCATTCTGGTTTCTTACCTTCTCAGTTCCATTCCAGTTCTTACTACTTCCATTTTTTTTTAACAATGGAAATTATTATCGGTTTATTTCTTCTGGTACATTACAGTTAAATCCAGATATCGTATTACACCCTAGAAAATGACAAACTTTTATTTGTGTATGTAAATTACTAAGTGATTTCCTTCCTGTATTATTTTTTGTAAACTTATTACCTCATTTCCATCCATCTATCCACTAATTTTCTATAATCAGACTGTCATTACCAGTCAACAAGTGGGGTGGGCAATAAATCAATAAGCGATAGACCAGTGATCAAGATCATTATGCAGAATTTAAAATAATTTCACCAAACTCTGATCCAGAACCGCATTGCATTCTGGGAGATGAAGGCAGAGGACAAGCATTATCTGCTCAACCTCTCACGACTAGCTAAATAACGTTGGTGGCATCAACTGACTCGCTCCCTCTTTGCTTACCAAAGAGCAATAACCTCTTTGGTAACTTACGCAGCAGCAGTTTCAGGTTTTACTCCTGTGCCTCATGACTGTGGAAAAAAAATAAATAATGACATGGAGTGAAAACTGTGGCTAAAACAGGGAAGGTCATGTCACAAGATTAAGTATTCTAGATATTTAAAACAAAAAACGAATCAGTAATTATTCATATCGATTGATATGAAACCCTTATGTCGTTATATATTTTTCAGTTATACGACAGGCAGACACCCTTAAGGAAGACTTTAACGTGGCCAGCTCACTGTGCTGGGATGAACACCTGAAATCCCATATTTACAGAGCAAACATGTAAACTCCACACAGAGCCATCTCATCTTTCTACAGAGCAATAGCAGCGATAAATGTCCCACCATGCCAGGCCATTAGCGGTTCTGAATACAAATAAATTCAGGTCAATGATTTTGACCCCCTCTATTATTATGAGGGAGGGTTATTTTCTCCGTGGGAACTTGACTGTACAGACATGGGCTTGCTAAATACCAAAGAAATCAATGATGCAGTCTCAGTGGAATTAGAGAACGAGAAACGCGACTTACATGTCTGGGACAGACCAGCCAGCCGGAAAACTGAAGCTCGCTTCAGCCGGCAAGAAGACAGAGGTGTAGGTCTGCTTGTAATTGGGTTGGCTTTGATCTGTGCGCTCAGCAGGAGGCTGCTTATGATCCGTCCCGAGAGAGACGCTCATCACCGTGGGCCTCCATCTGCCCTGAAAGCTCCTGGTTTTCATCATGTTCCAGAACTGGAACAGGCAAGCCTGCTAGCTAAGTCTGACATGAGACAGCTTCTCAAAGTTTGGAGCTTAAAAAGACAGTCATGTAAACACAGATATTTATGGCATACTTTGATGACTTTAGAGATATCTGAAAATTTGTTACTGATATTTTACAATATTTTTACTCTTCATATAGGCATGTTGCGGGAAATTTTGCTGATGCGCATAATATTGGAGGGAAAAAAGACTATTCTTGAACTTGCCAGCCGCGGTAGAACAATCCCATTAACAAAATGAAACCTGGAGATGTTGGTATTATTAATTAAGTGCAGTTTGCCGCAGCAAAGGGAAAAATAATGCAGAAAAAACAGTTGGAGAATAATTCAAAACCACCCATGTTTCCTTTTTTTCTTGCCTTGTCAGCTATACACAGACTGGTTGACATGGCAACTGACTGACATCACCACCACAAATGTATCAGGATTCAACACCAAAAAACACACAAATATTTCACACACAAAAAACAGAACATCGTCCCTTACAGTATTATGCTTTCAGGCTCGATGTTTATTTAGCAATTATGAATTTGATTATTAATATGTGGTTGCTGTGGTAGATTAGCTAATTTAAACATCTGCTCTATGGATGATGTGTCCTTTTTATTATTTAATTTTTTTTAGCTGTACCAAAACACACTGAATTCTGCAGCACATCTACATGTTGCGGTTGCCAAAGTCAAGCTAGCATAACTGACCCACTTCCCTCTCCGTCATAGTGTTGACAATTAGAAGCAAAGCATCATGTCCTTTTTTCTTTAATATATCACACATACATTTAAGATTTAGTGTTATATTGACAATTTGACAGCTAAATCCAATGGTAGTTACCCTTGGTGATCAGATTTTTGCCCTTCACCAGAGAGCCGGATCTTGCATTTGTGACGTCACTTTGCAACAGGTTTATAAACTATAAATGTATCAAAATCCTTTCTTTACTTTTCAAAAATTTGAAAATATGCTTCTTCATATTATGCCATCCAAATTTCGCCACTCTTGGAAATTTCTGAGCTTGAAAACTAAACAAATCAGTGAGAAAGAAAATCTCAGAAGGTTTGAGATTATTCTTACAAATTTTATAGAAAAAAATTTGGAAATTCTGAAACTTAAACATTTGCTACAAAAACCTGTTTGAGAATAATCTCAAAATTTCAAGGCAAAATTGTTAGGCTTTTTAAAGTCTGAAATTTCCATTTTTTTCATAAAATATTGGTCAGATTAAACTCTTTTGTCAAACATTTAGATAGAAACTTGTGAGAAGACACTAGATCACCCCAATGACAAAGTGACAAAGTTTTGGCTTTTTGGTCAAAGACACAATGAAGACAAAAAAAAAGTGTCAATTTTGCTTCCCCTTCACTGCTATGACCACTTTGTGTTGATCTGCCAGATAAAGTCAAATAATATACACTAAAAGTTAAAGATGCAACATGAGGAACAATTCAAGGGGTTTGAATACATTTGAAAGGCTCAGAAACTGAACACAAATCATTTAACGTTAATCATATACAACACTAGGGCTTCGTGATCTTACATAAAATATGACTGAATATATTTAGTCATTTTGACGGATTTTCACCACTTGGAGTTGTTTTGCTTTGCATAGTTGTAAAAAATAAAAGCCTTTACAGGCCAGTCAGAGTAACATTCCCAGTGCCAAATCGAGCCAATCCATCAGCACTGCACTGCGTAGTGATAATCGATTCAGCCTACGCATCCAGTCAAATACAATTATTAATATTATTGATCTATAATATGCTGATATTTATTGCTCAGCACCATGGGGATCATTGTGGTTGTTGGTGCAGAGACTCTCAGATGAGTAATGTTCAGTTTCCTTGGAAACTGACTTTTTATTCAATGTTTAATTAATGAACACCAAAAAAAATGACTGCAATGAGAAACATGGTTACAGTCAATCCATTTGCAAGCAGATAAAGTCCATATTTAAAGGTCATGACGATTTAATGGTGGTAGTACAGGCACAATTACCAGGATTTAGATTAGCATCTTAGAAATTACGTTGAATAAAATCTATATTATTATATACATTTATAATGGGTATAGATTCAGCACCTAGACAACTTGGGTTGTACATGGAGGCCTTCATTCTCAGTATCTGTACAGCATTTCTGTTGATATCATTTCTGTCCTACTTGTGAGCGTTTAGCCCAGCAAGAGCCAGTGTGCTGTTAGTCTGCCTCCCTTAGAGAGAGAGACTGTCATTCATAGCCACACTGTTTATTTTTTGACCTTTGCATTTGTTGCATGTGCCTATCCTTTTGGCTGGCTTTGCAATTGGAGCCGCGTCCTCAGAGACGCGGCGAGGAGGACGAGATGAAAGATTCATACGGGCTCACGCAGCGTGAGGGGAGGTGGCAGGAGAGTTCCACCGGAGAGAGTTAATTAATATCTCCCTTTCCCAAGCAATCACTCCGTTCTTGACATTTCATCTCACCTTTTACCCCCACCATCCCAACAAATCGTCCTACGACTCGAGGAGCTGAGAGGAGATGTGGAGAGGAAGTTCTCAACCTTGCTCTGCTCCGCTGCTTTCAGCGCGCCTAGCCATGACAACGTAAAACCTGCAGCAGTGGCATCAACTCTTAAAGTAGGAGGTGGCCCCCTGTCGCCTAACCTGGCTTCTAGGACAGAAGAAAGGTATTCACATGGCTTGCTTTGTTTTCTCTGGAGGAGCTACAGAGATGTAAAGCTGAGATGAAGGAATCTGTTGACAGAACAACACTTATAACATCTCGCCTGTATGGAAAGTGTCAAAGAAGGAAGCTGCTGTTAAAGGAAAACATATTACGTCAAGTTTAAAGTATTCTGTTTGCAATGTTGGGATACAAAATACATGTACATTGGTTAGATAAAATACAATGTTTTAACAAGTGGTGAGTCTTGACTAAAATTTGTATTTAATCGCATTTTAATAGAAAGCAATATATTGACAAAAATAAGCAACATCTGAAATTAAAAAAACGGTTTTGATTCTAGATTATTGAATAAATAAACATCTGAGCTCCACAACAAATCCTTTAGGTTGTTCAACCGTTTGTGGTTGGTATAAAATGCTGACATACCCATCCAGCATTGAAGTGTTTCTGGAACTTCTGATGGTATTTGGCGTTTAGTCCGTTTTAATCAAACTGTTTGTTTGTCTGGACAGTCCGGCCTGTTTGGGGAGTTGTGACTGCGCAATTGAACTCTGATGCTGACCAAGAAAGAGAACTGTGATTTGCCTAAAAACCGAGGTTTCTGTGTGGTTTAAATGAACTCTGGTGCAGTTCCAACATATATGTGAATGCAAATTGTATTTAACTCCCATCCATCCATTTTCAAGAAACCTTGACCCTAGTGGGGTCAGGAGGTGCTGGTGCCTATCTCCAGTGAACGTTCTGGGCGAGAGGTGGGGTCACCCTGGTCAGATCGCCAGTCTGCCGCAGGGCAACACAGAGACAGACAGGACAAACAACCATGCGCGCGCACACACACACACACACACACACACACCTAGGGAGCATTTAGAGAGACCAATTTGCCCGACGCTATTTAACTCCCCTGAATCAATAATCCCAATTAGATTTTGCTGGTTCATCTTTGCAAAACACAGTGGATTGTTATTTATGGTAGTTGGGTCACCACAGCTGACCACAAATAGCTGAAGCACTTGCACCTACCCAGCTTTATTGGTTCAAACACCAAAGATATCTAGTATTGATATGCACAGTAGAAATCCACCACTGCAGAAGCTAACAGATACAGCCGATTAGTGGCGAGAAAAGTTTATGGTGCCACTGGATTAGGTGCTTTGCAAACACCAACAAACAGCATATCAAGAAGTATTTCAGCGCCCCAAACGACACTTCCTGTTGAATGTTTCAAAATCTCAAGTCTTTTGCATTCTCTACAGGGAAGGTTCTTAGTTCCATCCATCTTTCTGGGCCTCCAAAACAGCTTCAATGTCTTCTAAAAAAATAAAACAACAAAAAAATAGAGTATGCCCAGAAGTGAGCTTCTAGAGGCTAATAATTGAGTATAACAGACTATCAACACTTTGTTTTTAAGCCAACATAGCAATAACAACAGTAAATTGAAAATAGCCAGTGCTTAGTGTGAAATGGAGATTTGATAATCAAACCATAACTAGAGGAAAGACTGGTCTGAGAGCCAGCCAGAGCGTACGTGAGAGGAAGTGATATGTGTTTATTGTCCCCATATCCCTGTCTGTCATGTGAAATTGGAGAAGGCAGACTGTATTATTGGACACCAGTGCAGGTCCCGGCCAATGATCTGACTCTGATAGATCTCTTTAATGTGCACTCTATAGCTGGCAATCCCCTGCCGAGGATTTTTCAGAAAACTGACAGAGTGGTTATGGGTAACCTTCTCGCGGAGAAAAAAGGGGGGAAATTGCTGTTCAGAAATGACTCTAGCCCCAGAGCTTTAAAGTAAGCTTTCAGTCCTCTGAATC
Organism: Alfaro cultratus; assembly: GCA_903066825.1. Taxonomy (NCBI): domain Eukaryota; kingdom Metazoa; phylum Chordata; class Actinopteri; order Cyprinodontiformes; family Poeciliidae; genus Alfaro; species Alfaro cultratus. Next base: position 56,335 of record CAEFZX010006185.1, on the reverse strand, counting down.
TCTTTGGCCGGGGCTGAAATAGATGACAGAATTTCCTGCACCTCTCAAAGATTTCATCACGATAGGAGCAACAAAAAGACAACAAGCGAAGGGGTGTTTGCCACAATAAAGGGTGAACTGTGACAAGCTGCGTGGCCTCTGACAAGGTTTTACAGCCATTTTTTCCTGTTTCTATAGAATCACACATCAAGGTATTTTTTTTTTAATTAAAAGGCTGACATTACTTTTCACAGGGCGGGAGCTTCTTTGATTACCGCCGTGGAAAAGGATCTAACGGGGTCACAGGGTCAGCGATGGGCCATCTAAAACAGCCTTTGCGAGAACTTTGGCTATGTTACCGATTGGCTCATTAAAGCCTTTGGAGATCTGTGGGTCAGCAGGGTTCTGACAGGTGTCAGCAAGATGAATGACTTTGTCATAAACAGGGAAAAAAAGCTCCCATCCCCACCGCCCTGATAGGGCAGCCCCTGCCAGTAGGAAGAGTAGCCATGCAAATGAGGGTTGTTGACCCTGCCATGAGTTATGCACAGGTCAGCCGCAGCGATGCTTCCCACAGAACCATTTGTTGCGTTTTGACATCAGTAATAATGACATGAGGATTACATTTTTGATTCATTGTGAATTATCTGCTCAGGAGCAAAAGCCTTTATTGATTTGCATGATTAAATCCGGGGAACTGAATGAGGGGTCATGTCTGTGAAGCTACTTTTTTCTTTCCACAGGAGAAACTTTCAATAAATGTTCTCAAAGAATTTGCTTTATCTTAGCAAGATACCTTTCGACAGGTTGAAGATACAGAGTCATGCATAATTCCCGTGGCCTATAAAAACAGCGGATCTAATGTACTTTTTTAATTACTATACTAAATAAGATCAGGGAAGCAAAGCATACCTGTGTGATCCACAGGAGGAGGAGGATGGATAACCCCATGTTTAGATGAGGAGGTGAAGCGACCTTGTTTCCTTAATTTCTCCTCTTTTGTAAAAGTTGCGACTAGATTGAACTGTTTATGCCTCCTGCAGTCTTGGCGCCGGGTTCAGGAGGAGCGCTGTAGATGTCATGATCAGCCAGCGGGGCGATCCGTCCGCTTTTCAATTTGCAAAATTACAAACAATCTGTGAAACCAGCGTCCCCGCTAGAACCGCGCACACAGTAAAAAGCTCAGGAGGGGTTCACTCCACCGCCCTTAGAACTACGGTTATTCATTTTTAGCTAGCTTCACCACGTAGCCACATTTAGCTTACATACGGAGCGAAATGTCATATGCCCCAGACATTGATTCTACGGGCTTGGTACCAATAAAATATTAAAGGTCACAAATTAATCCTTATTTTGATACCTAATTTGTCAGGTTTATTTTGTATAATTCATTCGCTATTTGACAATCTGTTCGGAGCCTTGTATGTCTAGAAAGCATAGAATTTAAGGTTTAATATGATATCACTGTTGACTCATTTGGTCATGTGTTTGTGACGCCCGAACCGTTTTCTTGGACAATGTTTCAGTACAATGTTAGGAGGGGCGTTCGAAATAGCATAAATAATGTGTTTTAATCAGGCTTTTCAAAAAACTTATGAAAACTATTGGGAAAATTCAAGTGTTTTATTTGCGTCAATATATATAAAGTTTGCATCATTGGAAAGAAAAATTAATAAACTTTAACAGTCGTGTTGCTTTTGGGGAAAAAATATTTTAAAAAGGACATTTGATGATGGGAAATTAGGCTATTTTCCGTGATCAGCATGCGTTCTCTCCTGTTCCTGAGGGGAAAGAGCGTCGCTGCTTGTATCTACTTAAAGCTTTTTTCTGACCTGTAAACCCTCGGACTTAGTTTTCTAGTTGTCGTAGTGTTGACAATTAGTAGCAAAGCACTGCATCCCTTTTTCTTTTATATACATTTAATTAAGATTTAGCACATTATGTTGACAACTTGACAGCTAAAACCAATGGTAGTCATTATCAGTGAGCTGTTTTTTTCCCACAGGGATCTTGGGGTGGGATCTCCTGCTCCTGATGCAACATGTCTATAAACATAGAAGTTTTGATATCTAAAGTGCACTAGCCAACATTTATTGGCTTCAGGAACGTATCAGAAACATGAATGACAATTATTGTTTTTAAGCAAGTGACTAAATAGTGACCACAGAGCTCTGGCACTTTTGAAAGAGTTCAATCAGGTCTCATTAATTGAGAAATATCTCTTTATTTCAATACCATAGCTTTTGGCCTCAATTTCCATTGGCACACTTGCTCAAATTTCATATTTTATCATAAGATATCAGTTCCCATTTTCTGAATGCACAAAGGTTTCTAGAATTGCTACTACGTACTAATACTGCGCTCTTTTTTTCTACGCTCGTCATGTAAAATCTGGGTTAAATGCATAGAAATCGTAACTTTTTGTGGTTTAGTATCTTGTGTTCATTTGTGCCGTCATGATTTACTACTTGACCCCTAGAAAATATTTTTGTTGGTTCTCTAAACTTAGATTAATGATCAACTACTGCAGGTAAATGACTAATAAAATACACTCCAGACAACTACAAAAAAAAAAAAAAATCGTAATCCTTTCATCATATTAATGTACAATAGCTGATGTTTTAGCTGCTGTATCTTTAAGACTTCAGGGTGACAAAAGCTAGCAGATCTGGCAGTACCACCTGAGAGACCAATTCAGTTTGTTGCTCTGGTTCTGTCAGGGTCATGCACCTGTCTGCTGCTGGCAGAAACACCATGAAATAAGTTAAAGGACATGGAGGGCTTGTCAAAATATGCCGTACTTACCTGTGCTTGCCAGTCTCCCATTTGTCATCGCCAATGCCCCTGATAGGAAAAACACGTCAACGTCTTGGACTTGCCTTTTAGCTGACTGTCCTCTCGAATTTTTTTGTGGGAGACGAAGTAAAAATAATCTCGCTATGTTCAGAGAATTTGTGGGGGCTTTGGTAGGAAGCCTATAGACAAAAATAAATAAAGGAGAAGAGAGAAAAAAACTAAGAATTGGAGTTAAAACCTTAAAAAAAAACCAAAAAAAACCTGATGTCTGTGACTTGGGCAAAAATAATTAGGTCACGTAAGCAAAAGAAACACTTCAACTACTTTTCAAGGCAAAAAAGATGATGAGCACGTTGTAGAGTTCATCTCAATGTACCAATTACATTCCCCCGGGCACAATTAAAATGATTTTGATATAAAATCCCCTAATTAAAGATTCCATTCCATTTCAAAACCACTTTCTCACCCATTTCTTAAGTCCGCAGCTTTAGCCGCGCTTTCATCACCGCACAATGGATTATTTGCAGCTATGAGCCTCACATCTTGATAAAGAATCAATCCTTTTTTTTTTTTTTATTGCTCAGACATTTTAAACAATTCCTCTTTTGAAGGCCAGCAATAGTTAATATTATCGGCTTCCCTGCAATTAATTTGGACATCAACTCCAATTAAATGAACTCAAACTGCAGCAAGTGACATTATAAAGCTAGTTAATTGGTTGCTATATGTAGGATTTATTATTTTTTGTCAGTACGTCGTGCTCCTTTTTATGTCTTTTCTTGCTGTTCACCAGTGGCCATCCATTCTGGCAGATTCTTCGTACAAAGCACTGTTCAGTTTGCCTTGTGCAACAAAGACTGTTCTTCCAGATGCTTGATTTCAAGCCATCTTTGCTAATAACTCAAAAAATCATTAATATTCAGTGTCAAACTCCTGACCTCTTTCTTTGTTCTGAATATTATCTGCATTATGACCGGATATTCAACTTCCATTAATGATGTGATTCTTGGTGTGTCTCAGCACGAAGCAGGATCCTGTTTTGCGAAATCACTGATATGATTAAAAAGAGATATTAGAAGTTATATCATATAGGAATTGTGTTTAAGGGCAAAGTAGCCTTCGTTTAACTATCGCACCTGAGTATTAAACTACTGTGAGGGTCAGAAGTTTATCTACATGCAAAATGAGGATCGATATATTAATTTCCTCAGTTAATTAAGTTGTTTTAAGATGGATTCGAACTGTTCTTTTTGTGTTTTTTTCATTTGGAGTGATTAGTTAACAAACTTTAAACATATTAAAGTGAGTGCACCACACTAACATTATTGTATGTTTTCTATAATCGATGTAGATACAAAAATACTCACAGGCTGTCACCATCAGAGAAAAGAAATTTGGCTTTAACCTGTCATCTGCTGGAAGTGGCCTCATAAAAACTGGCGGCATTTTCTACGCTTTGCTTCGTACAGAAAGTCTGGAACCCAATCACTGACGTTTGACCATGACTCATATAACATGCCAGCTCGACAAAGCTAAGAAGCCTGTGGGAGGATGGCCATGACATCTTTGCCAGCAAAAAAACAACAAAAAAAACAATACCATGTATATTCCTTTTTCTGTGACTTTAATTGTTCTATATTTGGAGGCATGACCAACACAAACTGAATGACTTTGTTCACTTCCTCTGCTGTCACAGCTAAACTACAATCCTATACAGACAGACTCAACAGTGCAGAAAATCGATGTCAATCGTTCACGACTTCTCCTTCTGTTTGCTGATTGGACCGTCTCAAATTCATCTGGAGGAATCAAGCTCAATGGAATAAATCCCAGACGGAGCACTGAAAGGAGATAAAAATCGAGCAGAATTGTGTAGGAAGGAGATGGTTTTACAGTGTTACTGTTCACTGGAAACCTAGTTTAGCAACTTATCAAAATATAAATACACTTAATTTTATTTTATTTTTCAAAATTGCCGTGTTTCCATCAAGCTAAGTAATTTCAATTTGCGGAATTTTATGGTTAATGGAAATGCAGCTATTGAGTGTCACACAAAAAAAAACAGTGTTACACTTTGGTTTTTACTAAGGATTCCTCTGTCAGTGTGAGGGGAAAAAAAGACATTTATGCAATGTTCACCTGTGATGGTGGCAGAGTTGAACTCCAGTCCAGACGTGAAAATGGCAGCTTCCTAGAATATGGCTGGATCATTTTAAAAGTAGGATTACGTACTTATTCTACATGTTCTTTAGCTTAAGACTGCTGATGATTAAAGTACGGCGATATAATTTTCAAAATGTTTTAACTGCATTCATACTCTATAAATTAGAACATGCATAAACAGTTAGGAAGCCACTCTCCTCTGTCATCCCCTCTGCTGCTTCTTTCTGCTCTGCCTGCTAGGGATGAGAAGCAGGTGGACTCAATCTCCTGGCAACCAGAGTGCAGGTACTTCCTGATTGGCTGACCTCTCACGTGGCTGACCTCTCACTCTCGTTTGAGAAAGCGGTACAGCATGTGTGGCAAACAGTGCTGGTAGCATGCAAGTTGCAAACTATGCAAAAGTCTCTAAAAGAAAAAAGAACTGTGAAGGACAGCCGGTAAACTCCTAATGCTGTGGCTCACATGGACTCTGAGTTTCTGTTTCTTTTGAGGTTTTTCACCTGTGTGGTTGGAGCCTAAAAATTATGGTGACCATCCTATAAAAATAAAGATGGACTAACTAAAATGAAGACTCCTTGAGTGAATGCCAGTTATATTTCACAGAAGAGACTGTCCTTTTCAAGTTTGGATTGCACAGAAAAATCAAACCTAACAAAAAACTTGACAGTTATGTTAAAAATGCCTTATGAAAATAAAAACTTTTACGTAGGTATTAAGCATACTTTTCATTAATCCAACATTTCTGTTTTAAAATGTTTTTTATTGGTCTGTTTTCGTTAGCGGTAAGCTAAAAAATCATTAATTACTGTGCTGCATTGGCTTGGACTACCTTGAAAAGACTGGTGTTTTTTCTCCATACAGTAAAAAACATAAAAATCAACTCCACATACTTGTTTAAAGTGGCGTTTTTGCCATTGAAATTAACAACAGACTAAGTAGATGTGTACATGAGTGTGAATTAAATGTGCATTGCAAGATCTCAGTGACCAGCACAGGAGCGCCATTTCTTTTTGAGATACGCGTCTCGTCTATAAGCTCCACAGGGAGGAAAGCAAACCGTTTTCAGCGAGAGGAGATTGATGTTTAATGCCCATTTTGTGCTCCCCAGGAGAGGAAATTTGACAATTTCCTAAAGGGAGAAGAAAGTGGAGAGATTCGACAGTGCAAGTTGTATGTGTGTGCCGTTACCATGGTCATACTTTCTGTAGTGTTGTATACCTACAATGCATCCCCCCCTTTCAGAAGCCATTCTATCTTTAGATTGGCAGCTCTCAAAAGTTAATAGGCTACTCCTGTTCACTTGGGATTGAGGAAATGATGAGGTCAATTGTGGTCAACCAGAGACACAGCAGCAGAGGATCATGCTGATTGAGACTGTACAGCAGGGAGTCATTAGAGGACAATAGCAAAGCTCTGAAATGCACATTACCAACTGGTCACACTTTACATCGTTTGGTTCGTATAATTTAAGAGAAATTATATATTTTGAGCTTAAAATTCAATGCGTTTCCTTTTGTTTTTGCTGGAATGCTGCAAATAAAATTTACAAAAAAAAATTGGACACAGATTTGGCTCGTCAAATCCTCATGTGATGGATGCAGATGGAGATTTTTTATTCATGACGAGGGCAAAATAATATCTGATAAATTAAAAGTAACCACAATTATTTTCCTTCTTTTTGATTTCAATATAAATACGACCACAACTGCATAGTGACTTTTATTCCTTAGTAAAATTCACTATGCAGAAAAGTATGATGCTCCGATATCAGTTTTTCAATAATTAATCAATTAAATACTTGCTTTTTTCCTATTTTTTTTAAAGAGTGACACAAAATTAGGTCTAAATGTTTAGAGTACGCTAAATATATAGGGTTTTTTCCCCCCAATTGTTACCTTTCTTTTTATAAGACAAACATGCAAAACCTTTTTGAGCTGTTGGACGTGGAATGATTTACACATCATTAAATGTAAAAAAGAAATCAAGCAACTCAATCCCTAGTTTGTTGTTGAACATGGGAAAAAAATATTAAAGTTTTGTGATTTTGGTGTTTAAAGTTTTAAAAAAATAAAATAATTTTTTAGGCCCAAGAGTGATTCCAACATGACATTTTTGTGCAATGTGACAAAATGTTTGGGCATCCCTGTCCTAAGAGTCGTCAACAAAATATCCACAAAGACACTTGAAAGCTATTTATTGTTTTACTGTCTTCTAAGAAGAGACAAATTTTAATAATAAATGCCTTATATCATTCGCTGAAACAAATAAATAAGTCTCACTCTCTTCAACTCTGTTGGAAATGCCCGCTCTCCTCATTTCAGGTGAACATCCCTGCATCTTCTTTTCAGCAGGCTTGTTGGTTGTATTTTACATTTCTGGGACTCCAGGCACCAGGTTTGCTCACAAAATCTAATATCTCATGAAATGTACCTCGTTTTCTGAGGTTTCTGTCTCATCATGGCCTTGTTGAGAAATGTTTTGAGTGGCTTTCAATAGCATAATTTCAGCCAGAGCTTTAATGTAGCTCTGCTTTTAAATAGCCTGCTTTATTTTTATTTCTCCCTTTATTCTGAGTACAAATGTTGTATTCACAGCCGTACCTTTGCACTCTCTCTACGTTGTTGTTTCCACTTCGTCTGCAGAGGTGGGTTCTAACTAGCTATATTAACGTAATTGAGTAACTTTTTGAAAAACCTACACGTTTAGGGCTACTTTTACTACACAATACTTCTTATTTTTACGTGAACAATATTGTCATGAAGTATTGCTGCTCTTGAGTTCAATTTCTGGATAGCGTAAATTTCTGGTTACTCTATCCAGAAATTAAAGTGACCTTTGAATTCTGATGTGATTATTGATATAACCATCGGTGAAACTTCAACAAAATTGTTTGGAGGTTAAAGCAACAAGCCACAAACATTTTATTCTAATTTTTAATAAATTGTTCTTGTCTTCTTTGTATGCAAAACTAGCTTGAGAGATATGCTAATGCTCTTACAAATTGTACGCCAATGAGGCGTTGTCGTCAAGCGATTAATGAAAGTATTTAACCGTCTGTCACCTTCAGCAGACGTTTCATTTACTGCAAGCTTAATTGGACTTTAACTTTGTGTGTTAACACATTACCTGGAGAAAGTTGAGTAGCTCCACTTAGCCTTGCTGCTGTTTGCCTCGTAAACGTTTCCATGACTCTGTAGCTGGTGGCCACGGAGGGGAACACTGATGGTATGTTTTTAAGGACCTAAGATTATATTTGTCATATATTTTTGGTAAATTAATATTTAATTTGAAGGCTGTAAGATGCTTCAGTAAAAACAAGTGGTTAGTTTATGTAAGTATGAAGCTTTACTGTACGTGTTGATCCGCCGCTGGTGCCTCGAAACCTAATTATAAAGTTACAACTCACTACTTGTTACTTACTAAATGCTAATATACCACAAGAACTTTTTTAATTCTTATGTTTCACTAAATAAAATCATTTAACAAGCCTCAGCATATCTGTATTACATCTCATCTTGTTTAAAACAGACCTGTGTTAGGATTTCAATTGGATTACTTCTGTAACTGAAAAATAAATCCAGCTGTAAATTTTACAACTTTCATTGTATCAAAGTCAAGACACTTAAAGACATGACATGACATGATCTATAAAATGTGATTAATTTCCTTAAATAAGACCATGAAGACACTTTTTTACATGAGAGAGCTGCTTTACTCTCACATGAACGGAGCGTAGAATGAACAGTGACTGAAAATGTCATTTGTTTTAATAAATACTTGAAAATGTATGACTTTTTAAAATAATGTAACCTTTTACTTAACTCCTCCTGTAGGTTATCAGAACAATAACCTCTCTGTGGCTTCATCCGCCGTAATACGGCGTGACAGAGGTGAACGTTATCGTGTGGTTTTCACTGAATACTCACCTTCCTTGGTAATCCGCTGCCTGCTGCGCATGAAATTCTCTTCCTTCATGCTTATTCAAAACAAAGACTCTGTGAATCGGGTCTGCTGCCCTGCCTCCCCACAGGAAAAACTGTCATGATCCAACAATCTCGTCGACTGAATGTATTTCCCAGTGTGGGAGATGTCTGATTTCTTCAGGGGACGGACAGGATAAACAACTGCACTGCACTCTCTGCTGCTAAAGAAGTGTTTCTTTTTTATTTTCCGCCTCCTCAAGCAGACTTCTGCTATTTTAGAATCTTCTCCCTTAATGTTCCCATCGGAGTGGAAAATGATTTATACATAACTTTGCCAACATGTTTCCTCTGACTGACGAATAACGATAATGTTTGGGAGCGGCCTAGCATGTAAACATGAATCTACTTGAGGATTTAAAGATTAGGGTGATTGTCAAGGAGACATGCAGCCGCAAAGACTTAGACATCACCCTGGGCAAAATGCAAAAGAATAAAAAATTTAATCTGATATATGTTTATATATAAAGTAAATGCTAAATATTGTTTCTACTTTTTTAGAGAAGTGTTTAATTTCCTATAAGACATAAGTCTTTTAGAAATATACAAATTATTTTAAGTCTAAATCTGGCAAAGTTTATAATTTTGATCGCAGTTGTATGTCATGACACCTGAAATACAAAGACTAGAAAAGGTCGTGGGTCACATCACCTTTTTCACCACAAACCATATGCATGTAAAATAAAAAACTAAACTAAGCAAAATACAGTGACCATGATAACATACGACGGAGTATTAGGTCTACGCTAAAAAACAAAAAAAAATTACAAGAGTAAAGTTCTGAAAATAAATTAGAAACAATTCGAGAATAAAGCTATACGACCAGAAGAGTCGTAATGAAGCCTAGTAACAAATTCAAACTGGAAGACTCTTCCTAGCCCCCCCTTCATTGTCCAACCGGTGCATCCTGCTCATCACCGTCGTCCAATCAACGCGGGTCTAAGACACGTCACGTCCAATCACCGTCCAAGTCCCATCCAAGTCCCAGCTGATAAGGACCTCCATCCATGCAGAGCTCAACCCACCACCACCCCTCCCTTCACCTCCACTCTCCCGGCCATTTGGCCGCATTCTTCACCAACCTCCACCACCAGTGCCGGGCCCCTGGGGATGAAGTTCCTGTCAGCATCGGGAATGCTCATCCCAGCCTATCGCAAATCTGGCAATAATCAATGTCCTCAGTCGGGGCCCAAGCGCCAAAGATTTAATTCATGCATGTTAATAAACTCTTCTAATTGTTTTCCCTTTCTCTGTCTGAGTCTCTCCAGATTGAATTGTTTATTCTCGACTTTATTCTCGTAATATTGCAACCTTATTCTCTTGATACTGATTTTATCTTTGCATGATTTCTACTTCATTCTCGTACGAGTCAATATTTTCAAAATATTGACTTTATTCTCTAATAACTTTATTCTCATCCTTCTCATAATTCTACAGCTTTATTCTCATATTGCTATGGCTTTATCCTCATATGATTTACTATAACTCTATTCTTGTATTTTTTTTTTCTTAGTATGGCCTTAATTCTCTGTTGTATAAAACTCAAAGTGCATATATTACTACAGAGTAAAGAGCCAAGTGTCGAGCCTCTAATCCTTGGATCTAGTGACGTAGTAACTTCTGATGCTGAAAGTGAAAGATGACCCGGCAACATTACTCCTGTGATCAACTTTGGGAGGAAGCCACTGACCAATAGCTGGAGGTTTAGGTGTCATTGGGATTTGAGGACAGTGTGACATGAAGAAAGCAGAAGAATATTTGCATGAAGGCAACACAGCAAATATATAATTAGTTCCAGACACATATTTTATGCATATTTCTCGTTTCAGTGTTGCTGAGTTATATACCAGGCCCTGTTCATTCCTCAACTTTAGTTGCTTGTTCTAAAAGCACACACATTTTCAGCACAGTACTGTGATCTGAAGGTTGGGGAAAAAAAACACTTCTTGTTTCTTTGCAGTAGCACTTTTCCACTCAGAGGTTGTGGAAGACAAAAACACTCATGTTGTTTTCTTTATGTACAATCTACACTTGAACTTGAATTTCGCCAGCAGGGACCGCAGTGATATGAATTTAAAGGCTTATTGAGGAAATGGGTCGAAGGGACGGACGGACAGGATGTGAAGATGGATCATCCAGAGAGGCTTGATGATGAAGGCTTGGGAGGAGGCTGCAGTCTTGAGGAAATTGTGTTTTTGTGTGCCAACTTTGGGTCACCTGAATGGAAGCTGGAACAAAGAGAAGTGGATAAAAAATGAGAATAGAAAGCGATGATATGTCCAATTGTGAGTCCAGTAGAATTTCCTATTGATATTTATTTAGGACCCACAAATTTCTTACTCTTTGTGCAATCCGGCAGGCGGCATCGACCTTGTGTGCTCTTTAGCAAGGTTTTTTTTTGTTGTGTTGTTTTGAGAACTGACGGTCCCAAAACCGCTGTCTGACCGTGACATCTGCTAAGCAGGAGGGTTAATTAAAACCAGAAATAGGAAAAATTATAATATAAATCACTTCCAAGAAGAACGTATTCAAACCCACATATTTTGGACAATTAAATTATTTTTGTGACACCACTTGCTGAAAAAACGTATCCAGTTTAATTTGTACTTTTTGGGGGTGATTGTTGTTTTTGTTTCGGGTAATTTTTGTTGCTTTTGTGCTCTAACTGTAGATCAGTGCTTGTTTTATACGCACTAATTGATGAATTAAAAAAATTGGTGGATATAAAAAAAATCATTAACATAATTATTCAAGACACGCAACTTTGATTTCAACATATACCAATCCATTCCTCATTGGAATGATTTCTCTGACTAATTCATCATTTTGACATAATTCCACTGCTTTGTTTTACGTTTCTTTATTGGTTTTGATCTTTTTTTTTGTTTCTTTAGGGGTTGTGTGTCTGTTTGAAACCTGTTTTAAACAGGTTTTAAGTGTTACACCTGACTGTATGAAATGTGCTTGTAATTATAATTGATTGACTTCTATTCCGGTTTTCTTTCACATTCTACATTTGATAAACTATGAAATAAAATTGAAAACTGAAGTGTGTGTTTCTCACATGTCTGACTGGCTTGATGTTTTTATGGCAATGTGTCCATGGTGCCCACTGCCTCTCAACCAGTGACAGCTGGGATAGGCTCCACTGACCCTTAACGCTGTAAAGTGGGTAAAGAAAATGATTGACTGAATAAAATGAGATGTGCAATCAATTTGATGTGTTGCTTTTAGCTCAATAGGGCATGTTTTACAACCCTCAACTCATCAAGTAATGACACATGGTGAGTTGTAGTCCTTTGGGTCAGTTTGCAGGGCACATTTCACCCCTGAAGCATCAGTTTTGTTGAGAGAGCAAGTTTAACTTGTCTTGGTACTGTTATCGCCTGCCTCTTTAGTGTCTGAGGAGATTTGTTACAATTCTTTAAAAGTAATTGGATGAAAAACAACGAGGTCAGAAACAGCATTGTGTGGGCCGGCCCTCAAATACAAGTTTTCTGTTATCAAATATTCATTTAACCCCAGGAACTTGTTTGAAAGAAATACATAAAGTCTGGCAAACAGACTTTATGTTTGCCAGACTTTATGGCAAACATAAAGTCTGGCAAACTTTGTGTTTGCCAGACTTTATGTCTGGCAAACATAAAGTCTGGCAAACAGACTTTATGTTTGTCAGACTTTATGGCAAACATAAAGTCTGCCAGGGGACCCCCTTTTGGGGTCCCCTTTTGGGGACCTTTTTGGGGCCCCAAAAGGTCAGCCCCAAAAGGGGTTGACCTTTTGGGGCTAAAAGGTCAACCCCTTTTAGCCCCAAAATAACATCCAGTGCAATTATTTTTCTTCACAAGTTACCTACTTGGTAAATCAGTCTACCTTAAAGGGGCAGTACTGAGTGTTTTCCAGGCACATCATGCCATTTTATAGCACAACCATGTAACTGTTAACTTCAGTGGGTATAAAAATGCTATATCACAATTTATTCGCTTGAAATTGGGCGTCTGTCTCTTTAAAAACTCTGCTTTTTCTGAAACTCTGCCTTCAGGAAGTCGTCACAACATGGCTCCTCTATTAACCCTTTAACAACATTTTTACCAGTGTTGCACTAAGAAGTAGCTGCTATGATGAGCTCAGCAGATGAGCAGTTCCACCAGGTGTTTGCTAATTACTGCTGGCTAGTCTGAAGGAGCTGTGTAGGGGAGTTGTAGGGGAGGGCTGCTCTGTGAGGTGGAAGCTTGGATACTACAGCTCTGAGGAGGAGCTTTATCCTCAAAGGCAGAGCTCAGTCAAATGCATTTGTTTTTGGCTTCTGACTTTTATTAACTTGGTTAATAAAACCCTAAGCCCTGGTTACAATTCTGACTCCTCTACTAACTGAAGTTGTGTGTCTTCAGAATATGTGTGGTAATAGATGCCAGAAGAGGCAGCATAATCTAGGAGGAGCATATAGATAGAATGAAAGAGGTCTGATAATAAAGCCTTGTGGATCACCACAAGTGATATTCGTCAGATTTGTGATGTTTATTTGCATTTTGTTCGGTATGTTTGACTGTGTATTTTAGTTATTGTTTACTTAAAGGCCCGTCTGGAATTGGCCAAAAAATGCTGTGCCTAAAAATAAAAAGTGATAGGGAAGTGGCACCTAGAGAAAAAGAAAACAAAAAAACAACTATTTAAGTGTTGTTTTGTAAATGGCGAAGAAAAAAAATCTATCATCTTGTTATCCTCAAATCAGGCGTTCTTTGAAGCTTTCAAATTAAGCTCCATCATAACCTAAAATACAAATCATGTGCACAAAAAATGAATCATTCCAAGCATTTATTTCCTAATCCCTTAACCTGATCATTTTTTCTGTCTGTTCAGCAGTTAGGAGACAGAAATATTTCCTGCTTGAACTACCAGCAGTGCCATTTTACTCGTTTTTAAAATGTACTGTGACTTCATTCTGACAGCTGTCTTTCCACATCACTGTCTGGATTTGTCACTTGTGAAATTAAAACATCTACTCGAGACTATCAAGACAAGTACTAACTGTGTGAACATGCCGTAACTTTCCAAAACATTTCTCTTCCTTCTCACAATGTATTTGTCTTTTATACTTCATGATGTTTGCTTGCATTTTAATTTCTCTCGAGACTTTTACTTTACTACTTTAAAGAAAAATAGACTTTGGCTCACCATTTTCTTAAATTTAACTAAATACAGTATTTATAGAGTTTGAGGGGAAAGTAACTCATATCCAGACTCATTTGTCATTTTTTCTTGACCATAATAAAAAGTAATAAATTCCCAAAATTATAAAATGCTGCCTTCTCTTTTAAAAATGAAAATAGCCGAGACTCTACTTGCCAAAAATGTAAAAATTCCTTCTATACAAAAGTTGCCCTACTCTTCTTGATTCAATAAAATATTGGAAGTTTATTGTCAAACAAGTAAAAAGATAAAAAATTCCTTTCCTGTACTCGGTAAATAAAAACCATCACTTTTCTCTTTCTTTTCTTATACCAATAAACTGTAACAATCCCTTTGAGTTTCTCCACCATTCACTCATCACTATCTCAGGGGTCCATCCCCATCCATAACACGTCAAGGTAATAAGGAGGATTCACTGCAGCAGGGTGCCAGGAGCAGATAAAATACATCTTGAGGTGCTGGAGACTGTGGTGGTGTTCAGGTTGACAGAGCTCTTAAATGCTGCATAGGGGACTTGGATAACACACATACAGTAGGGTGTCAAAAGAGGAAGTGGGACCAACAGCATTCACCCAGAGTTGGAAACGACACTCTGGTCAAATGTCAAACCACAAATTCAGCAGAAGTTGCGTGGCCATAAAATATTGAATTGACATCTTTACTCTTGTGAAACTGCCGAAGGGGTCTTTAGCGTTTGGTTGTTGAGTCAAAATGTGTTTTGTCCATCTGGGGAATACCGACATGCATGTTTCTTTAATTTACTTTTGCTTAGTTCAGGGGTGTCCAAAGTGTGGCCCCTGACAGCAGTTGAAAAATGGTCCTAGTTTGGACACTTTTTGATTGTTTTGGAATGAGATTTCCATGGCAACTTTATGTCTTCTTAAACAGAAAACATCTTAACACAAAGGATTTGAGCTGCTAATAATGAAAACTTACAGGGATCATGACTAGCCAAATGAGAAGAATAAATCTGCTTGACTGGTTTATTGTATAAATAGTGAAACTCTAAAATATAACAACTTCACTGATTTGACACAATTGCTATTTAGTGCTTCCTATAAACCAATCTGACAGAGAAAGACAGGGCAGTTGAACGGGTCTGAACAAACTGCAAATGGACACAGTGGACACAATTTCATCGTGTTTATTGTTTTTTTTATTGCAAACTGGAGATTGAAACATCTGGAATAAATTTGAAGGGAAAAGTGAAGAATGTCTTTATGCATTTATTGGTTTGGCCTTTTGTTGCTGATCAGTGTTTATAGTGTAGCGCCTAAGTGCTTACAGCGAACATTAAGTCTGCTGTAAATATAACTATACTGCTCATGAAAATTTAAGGGATATTTAAACCTTGGGTGAAATTTGTGGAAAAAGTAGAAGGTCAGTGCTGCACTGATAATATAACGTGAAAGTAGGACATTTTTAAAATAATAATGAAATGTAATTTTTTACAATTTATTGAAACAAAGGTGTTGTAAGGTAAACCCCAAGAAGATAATGCTGATAATGCTAATTTGTCCTTGGACAGCAATTAAAGCCTGCTGTTAGAGGCTTACTGTATTGAGATATAGCATTTCTCTCCTAGACTGGCTGAGCTCAGGTCACAGAGGTTCTGGGATGTGGGGTCATGACCCTCTACATGACTCTGTTAATCCCAGAGGTTTTTCTATGGAGGCCAGGTCTAAAGACGGTAAAAGACACTGTATCTGAGGAAGCTCAGCCTTCAGCAGCCATTCCCTGCTGATGTGACCTGAATTATTATCCATGGAGATAAGATCAGGCCCGTGTCACTCATATGGAGGCACAATAACTGGAGAAATTATGTTATGACGATAGTATCAGTTGTCGAAGTACGATTGGCCAGATGTAAGGCAGTTCTGCATTGACCCACTTAAGCCGTAACACAGCCACCTCCAACAGCTTCGGCTCCGACAGCATTCATCACTTTTGCTCTGTGAGAATCAACTTTCAACAGAAACCAGCGCTGAGGCTGAGTCTTAATGCACCCTCGTCCATTAAGACGATGATGCATGTACCTGGTGGGGCGGTCGGGTCTGTTGGCACGTCATTGATACTGTAATTAGTCTATCAAGTGACTAAAGGTCTGATGCCTTCAAATTGTAGGTACAGGTGAAAAATAAAAGATCCTATAGAGATTCGCATTTCCTGGGAATTCTGAACCAATTCAAAATGCTCAAAAGTTTATTTTAAAATGCATTTAAGTTGAACGTCTTTGCCGCTCCTGTTTTTGAGTGTGCCACATACAGTATGTCGTCTACTCAGCCACAGTAACAGGCCGTCTCGCCCACCGTGTCTATTTTGAATAAATCTTTGCTTTTTTTTTTTGTTTTCCTCTTGTCAGTCACTTAATTTGAACAGAATCTCAGGTGCCATTTTTTTAGCTTTAAATTTATCTGCTCTGCATCTCCAGAACCAGAACCAAACATGGAGAAGCAGCATTCAGCTTCTATCCACCACAAATCTGGAACAAAACTCCAGAAAACTACAAAAAAGCTGAAACACTGTTAGCCACTGTTAAACCATGGCTAAAACCCTTTGATTAGTAGTAAATAGAACACTAAACATATTTGATTTGTATGATGGCATTTGACAAAATGAAATGTTTATTGCTTGTTTCATAATTGATGACTACAAGATGTTTTTATGATGTAAAGCACTTTGAACTGCCTTGTTGCTGCAATGTGCTATAAACTTAAATTCCTAAATTTGTGCTTTTTAACTTGTCTTGCTAAAAAACAACTTCAGTGAGCAGATTTAGTATTGTGTTTTCTCGGTATAAATGATGAAAATAGTGGAATATTTTCCCAAACTTGAAATAACAAGAAAGAGAGTGACAGCTAACATAACCTTGTGCAGATGGTGTGCACTCGCACAGCTTCATAAGGAACTTTTTGAGGTTTATGTTGTGTTAAAGATGCAGTCATGACGTCCCCTTTGCTTAGGTCTGACAAAGAACGCACAAAGAACGTGTTGAAGATGAGGCGAGGGGAAATAAACACAACTGGAAGGAGATTCAGAAAAACAATTTGCGCTAAAAGCTTCTAAATTGAGATTCATTTACGGTTTTCATGCAGTCTTTAGTGACTTTATTCAAAGTGAAAATGGGGATGAATGGAAGACGTGTCTGACAGTGACTCACCTTAGATCCTGTATGAGAGAGTGGTTTCCACTTCCTAGATTACCGGTGAGTATGTTGTTTTAACTCTTTGTGCTGTTAATATTTGCAACAATCAGCTCTGTGTCTGACTCAACGCTATTCTTTACATTTCTTTTTTAAGCACAGCGTCTGATATTTGAGATAACGATTGTATGCTAAAGTGAAGGATCAAGTTGCACAATTCTATTTTTTTCTTAATAAAGCTCTCCATCAGGAGAAAGATGCTGAATTTATAGCAAAAGAGAGTGCATGTTTTTATGTAAAGAGTCTAATGACTTCTGGTATCTGCCCTGCAGCGCCAAACGAAATGTACGCCTTCCAATTCGATTTCAAGCACACTAAGCACAATTCATTCAGTGATAATACACATCAATAATCATTAGGGTGTGGCACAGAGATGAGTAAAGTCTGAAATTGATGGAAGCTTTTGTTTGGTCTCAGGAGGAGAATACGACAATTCATACTGAAAATGGATTTTGGAAAAAGGGATGTTTATTCTCTTAATACTTCTTGTTTCTGACACTCATTTGTTCTTTTAAGAGAATAAGCAGACATGTAATGCTGTCAGTGCTGTTTGTTGAACAGCATCAGACCTTGTATAATAACAGCAACACTGTACAATGGTTAAAGAATAATGGAGAATAAAAAGCTGTGTCCCAAAAACTAGCTTAGGATACAGGAAACAAGAACCTATAGTCTCCTGGTGTAACCTACCACACAGATGGTTTTGCATCCAACCTCAACATTTCTTTCCCTAAATGGTGGACACAAAAGGAGCAGCCTCTCGATGGTCACTTGTGGCTCTTTGAAGGAAACCGAATCTTCAGGATCCGTTCATTTCAAAGAGCTGTTCAAAAGATCCAATGATTAGAAACTATGATTAAATCTTGGGTTGCTTAAAATTAGTTTATACTTTAGAAAATTCTCATAAATGGTGCGTCTCCCTTTTTGTTGTGGCTCAAAGGCCTTTTTGCGTCTCCATAATAGTCCGCCCCCATAATAGTTGGGGGCTCGTCCGGGATTTGAATCCAGGACATCTTTCACCTCATAGGTCTAGAATTTAGTTTTATTTTGTTTTTGTGGGTGAAGGTCACAAAAACAAGTTGAATCATCTGTATTAAGGCTCAAACACACATTAAAAGTGTTGTGCACATAAATAATATTTAGTGATAACTGTAACATAGAAACAAAATAAAAGGAAAATGTAACAGACAATAAAGGAATCAAGTGGGTTTGAGTTGCTTTTGGCATAAACGAATCCTCATCTGCACAACTACATATTAACAATTACAGTAAACAACAACAACAAACATCAACCAAAAGAGCAACAAGCAAGAAGAAACCAGGAAGAAGGATACCGCCGTCCTCTTCCTCTCTGCCGCTGCATGACGTAGCCTGTGTGAGTGTAGCAGCCAGGTCACACACACAGCCGCCATGACAGGTGACAAAAACAAACAGTGGAACCACCAGTGGAAAAGAGCCAGGCTTCACCTTTTAAGAAATGTGTATTTAGTTAGGTTAGACTGAATCACGTGGAGCAGTTTTTGTATAACATTCACTTGTTTCGAGTGTTAGAAACTTCTAAGCATGGCATCTAACAATAAGATCAATTGATTCTAGAAACATTTGGAGTACTTGGAGCCACTTCCTGATTATTTCTTTTCCTCTAATAGATGGGTGCAGAGAGCCAACAGGATGCCGGCCAATTTGGCTTGCAAAACTCTTGGTTAGACATGCTTGACAGAGAGAAAATGCAAATCCTCTTTGGAGCCAGATTTGCTGAAGTGGAACATTTCTGGGTCCCTCATGGGAGAAGCTTTGATTCGTAGTTGTGCCATCTTTTAATCTGGTGATCAGTTTGCTTTATGTAAGTTTTCAGTGCGCAATCATTAAAACGTACCACGTTTCCTCCCAGATGGTTATAAAAGCCCCATGTTCTGTACTATTTTATTTTCAGCCCATTCTTATATTAAATCAGTGAGCACAGCTCAGTGTAACAATGATTCATGTGCTCCTAATGAACTTCTTTAGGTTTATACAGCAGGAATAACTGGGTTGTTTTGTACTTTGACCTTAAAATGACACCACTCCTCACCTTGCTTGTACTCAGCTTTTCATAAACATGACAGCTTGCTTGTTTCAAGCTTACCCCTCTGTGGTTCTTGGCTTTTTCACTCCTGTTTTGTATTATGTTCATCTTATGTGCACTACCCCCACCCCCAGCCACAGATAGTGGCGTGTCATGTAGAACACCATGGCTGCAGAAACCACTGCATTAGTCATCCCTGGTAATAGGTTCCCCCAGATAGCTCCAGAAACAAAGGGTATTAATTGCAGCAATTGGGCAGCAAAGAGAACAACATGCTGACGATAGAGTCAGCACAAACAGTAACGTCACTGTTGGAGAGCAACATCCCAAATTTCCCTAAACAGAACAAATCAAAGTCATTTGGAGAATTTGCAGCTGTTGCTGAGATTATTTTAAGATTTTATTTTATGGTATTTATGTCTGAATAAGAAATTCATTCAGCACATCAAGACCACTAACAGGTTAGGTCTATAACACCCTGTTAGTGGGTGGAACAGCAGCTGAACATTATGTCCTCAACGTTATATTACAAACAGGACAAAATGGACAACTGTAGGGATTTGGGAATGTGATGGCTGTACATTATTTTCAGTCATGAGACCAGCTCTTTACCATGGCAGGCTAAAGCTATTTCTTGCTGGTCAATACTGGACAGCCAATGCTAAAGTTATAGTATGTACATCTTACAGAAATGTTTTGGTTTTTTTTTTTACATATTGTTTTATAACTGTCAACATGTTGTATAAAACAGGCAAAATGTGAAAAAAATAGATCTCCACCTGCTCCTTGAGACTTTATCTGTTTCATACCATACTGTCACGACATAGTGACAGTTTTGACAAATGTATAAAAATCATATTTATTATAAAAGTTATGTACTGTTGCTTTAAGGCAGTAAAAAAATTCCTTTTCCACTTCGATCATCTAGGAAAACTCTTTAGTTCTTCAGAGATTTTTTTAGCACTTCAGATCAATATTCTTCCTCCACAGCCGCAATTATATTGAGAATTTTTTGAAATTTACATTCCTAAAAATGGTGACATATTCCTCTGAGCTCCTGGTTGATTTTGTGGATCTTGTAGAGAATCCTTCAGTTTGCATTGCCGCCAGGAGGAATGTTTTAGAAATTAGGAACAGCTGTACATATTCGATCTGGTTGGTAAGTTATTACATTGTGTGAGAGGCAGAAAAGAAGATGTTCATTGTATTTGGCCTAAACAAACTGCAACAGGCAAGGCTTATGCTTTGTTGACCAAGACATTTAGAGTGATTGTTGCAAACTGACTTTACTGATTTATTGATTTTTAATGTAATTTGTTTGAATGAGCCACTGACAGCACGAGTTGCAGTGGAGAACCAGTTTCAGCATTATCCTCATGTCTCATTATTTCTCCATCTTGGAATTTAATCATCAGACCCAATGGCACAAACTAGTACCAGCAGAAATATTTGAACATTATCCTTCACACTGGATTTTCCTTTATTGATGGGATCCCGTGGAAACTCACATCTTACATCTCAAGTAAAGCCTGGCAGCCCGCCAGGCTTATAGTACAGTGGAGGAAACCCTGCTTTCCATAGACCAATAAGAAGATGGAATCAAACTTTTCTTTCTTTACCATATGGATCTGTCCATATGGATGTTGGACATTACACCTATCACCTACCTTGCATTACTCTGGCCCTTTCCGGTTGGATAATGGGCCCTGCTGTAGTAAAGCCGAAATGGGCCAGGCGTGGTTGTAGAAGCATAACAATGGCTTTGAGGTGTTGACCTTACCTCCAATTTCCTACAAATCCATCTAATGGATCATCTGGGGGTTGTGCTGGATATACTCAGTCTTGCTGGATCAGGGCTTTTTTGAGACTTTACATACCAAGACATAATGCCTGATGGGCGTATTTGCAGCTGATTCAGATGATTGATTTGTCAAGAAAAAAAAAAAGTTTTCCTGCTGTTTTACTATTGCTTTTCATTGGTCACCAGTGACATGTCACCATGACTGTAAATAGCTTATGCTGCACCATCCTCCAGGTCAGCATTATGAGATCTGTCTAAGCAGAATATGTCATTTACTTGTAACAGCTTACTACGATAAAGATGATTTCCTTGTAATTTCTTTCTTTAATTCAATCCTATGGTAGCATGTCAATGCTAAACATGTTGCTGCAGCACAGACATAAGCCTTCTTCCACATTTCTAAACAAGTCATTTTTCAGAGAAGAGCTCAATGATCAGGGTTTCCTGAAACACTTGAAAGCTGAATGAGTATAATAGCCATGGATAAAAACCTAAATAAAAGATAACATATATATATATATATATATATATATATATCCATTTATTTAATAATTAAGCAGAAAAGTTTTGAATTGAAAATGTCTCTTGTTCTGTAGATATAGTTTTCAATTAAAATGCGATGAATTAGTTAAAACAATCAACTCAGTTGAGACGCTTTAACCATCTCTAGTATTTATTAATCGCCTGTCACTACAAAGACACAGTTAATAAATGTCAGCTGGTATTGCATGTGTCGTGTTTAATAAAGCAGGTAAGAACAAGGACGGGGCGGCCAGTGATGAATTTGCGCTGCGCCTCACATCCCGGTTGTCACAACGTGGGCTCTCTGATTGGGCGCCGGTTGATTTCTGTTTTCACAGGCGACCTCATTTCATCCCCCGTGTTCTTTGTAACTCATGCTGTGTGTAGGTGCTGATGGAGCCGTATTCAGGAACTACGCTGTCATGCAACTGGCTTTTTATATATATATTTTTTCATTTCTTTCCCGGAACGTAAGACTTATGAACCTGTACATGTACTCCCTGCTGTAGCGTTTTAGTGATTTCTTGAGTAACGTTGACATTTTCTCTGCCTGTTTTCCATCTGATTAGCTCTGATTGCTTATACGTCCTGCAGTATCGGAAACTGTTAGGCATTTGGTTTTTTTTGTTGTTTTTTTGATTCATTGAATCAAATCAAGCGTGCTACGAGGCTGAGTGTTAGCGGGGAAAACAACAGAGGTCTCAGCGTCTTTGTCGGCTGTGTTGAGAGCGGAGAACGTACCGCGGCTCCGTCACAGTGATGGGTCGAGATTCTAAAGTGATAAATTCAAGTCTCTCCTTCGGTAATCCTTTTGGCCTCCTCGGTATTCCTCTGAAACTTTATCACCTTTCTTGAGTCCTTCTGCTAAACAGCATTAGTTCAAGCTACTCACTCTCAGGGTTAGCTGTGTGGGTGCTTTTATGGTGCACCACTGCCTGGAGAAATAGTTTGAACTGCTTTTATTGTCTCTCCTTTCCAATCCATGAAACCACCAACATAGTTCTCAGCACCGGGAATGAAAACTCTTGAACAAGTATCAAGACTATGTTACCTTCAGTTGTTCTAAAAATGCTGTATGTTAAAAGAAATTTGACTTCGTAATTTAACGCCTGGAACTTGTTCTTTCTCTTTGAGAATCTCCTAAAACACGGGCATTTTAAACGTGTTTTTATCCATTAATGCATTCAGTCACTGAACTAACAAAGCCAGTCCCTCACCACATTTGTTCTTTCTGCCTCCATTTCTTTAATGCTACAACAAAAATATTCAAAAAGTAGAGTCTTGAGAATCAATTTCATTAATATTCATTTTAATCCTCCTGCATCTTTCACATTTGCATTCTAATGGAGCTTTTCAACAACTGCTCTTATTGTACAATTACATAAATAAATGTATGAATTAACTGTAACTTAAGGCACTTACTGGATTATATTTTTGTCATGAATTCGAGGGCTGGAAGTAGGGACAGCGCATATAGAAGCACATGTAGTGACAATTTAGAGGGATGTTGTCAGTATTTGACAGAATATTGTTTATGGTGTATTTAAACTGGTTCAATCTTTCAATAAAGTCTCCAACACAAGCTGCGTTTCCATTACAAACGTGTGCAAACCTTTGTCTATATTTGTGCAACCGGCTACGTATGCGGCATTTTTGGGAAAATTGTAGTCAACGACTTTTTAAATTCAGATAACATAATTTTTTATGAACTGTGTGAGGCTGTGAAAAACAAAAAACAGACCATCATCCTCCTACTACTTTTGTTTTTTTTTTCCAGTAGTAACATCCTGCTGTTGTTTACGTGACTCATGTTGTGTGAACAAAGTGTTCCCGTTGCAGATTTACAAAACGCATCTATTTAGTTATGACTGAAAAACCACGTCATCTTTACTCATCTTAGCGCAAAAACCTTTCACCAAGAAACTTTTTTTTTTAAATTGCTATGTTTCCATTAAGCAAATCCTTTCTCCATAATTTTAACTTGTGCAATTGTATGAGTAATGGAAACGCAAATAGTCTGAGTCTATCCAAGCTAGAACCGATATATCCAGGTTCTAAAAAAAACTAAAGTGTGCAACACGAGGGAAAAAATTAAAAATAAATCCAGAAAAAAGCCAGACAGAGTAGTGTTGCGTGTGCGATGTCCATTAGCGTCTGTCTTAAAAGAGACAAGCCATGACCGTCATGGCCATAAAAAGTCTTCAGGTAGAGGAGCAGATTTCAAACCTAAAAAGCATTTTAATATTTCATCAATGACAACACACATATTACCTCTAAACCCACCATTTTTATTTCATATGGCCATTTTAAGACAGTGTTTTTTTATTTTTTTTCTCATCTGCGAAGCCGATCCCAGAGTGCTGCAGAAATACGCAGCAGCAGGCTCCAGGTATTTCCAGTAGCCATGACAAATTAATGAGGAAAAATGAAGGCATGCTTTAGAAATTCCTGAGAAAAATTAATATTTATCCCGTTTCTATCCACACTCTTAACTGTCACACCTGTCAGCCGGTATGGCTTCAGGAAAGGAGACTCTGATTTAGAGCTCTGCAGAGATGGAAGCAGCAGAAACACTTATATACATCTCATATTTCAGGACGTATAGCAACCTGGAGACACTTCTTCAGTATGGAACAGGTTTATTGGCAATAATTCACAGAGCACACTCAGGTCATTATGTGTGTGCAGAGACACCCAACACAATTATGAGCTGCTAAGTTTTGGAGACCTTTAAAGCAACCAACCACAACAAACTCCCCACAATTCATACAACAACAGCAACAATGCAATTTGATGCTGCAGAGAAATGAAGCGTGCGCGTCTGAAGGAGGCACTAATTAAGGAATTCATTCATGTGTGAACCTGGTAAGTATGGAGGACCAAAACTGACAATAAGTTGCAATGATTACCTCATTTGTTCATTCATTCATTCCTGCATCTTTTCTGCTGCCTGTCCTTTTTCCATTTCTCTAAACATTTCTGCGTCATTATGCAAATGAGGAGAGCGGAGTCTTAAAGCCTCAGCTTCTGCCTGTTGGTTGGTTAGCATTACGCCGTACTGGCTTCAACAAAGATGGCGACCTGCCACCAGTTTCAGTGAGCTGAAGCTTAGTAACTTTATCAGAAAACAATGCTATGACCCCTGACTTTATTATTATTTTTCGTGTGGACGCTCAGACAAGATGTGTGTTTCAGTTAGCGGTTCAGAATCGGGTTTTTCATAGTTTGGACGAAGCGGCAGCTAAAGTTGGCTTCTGATTGAAGCTCCGGGAGTCCAGCTGTGGTTCAGACTTTTCAGTACATCATAAGAGAACTTCAGACACCTCTGAAGGGGAACGTCTCTCTCACACACTCGGGCCGTTCTCCCATTCACGAGCTGAAATCAGTACATCTCCCAGTTGGAAGTCTGATTTCTATTTTATTTTATTGTTGCCTACATACAGTCGTGAAGACACGGAAAATAGTTAATAATAATACCCCACATTTAAACAAAGAATTTGTTTAGTAGGAAATTAGCATTTAGAAGGAAACTGTGACAGAATGTGCTTTATTTATTTATTTTAAAGACATTTTTAGGTGAGGAAAGTTACACATAGGCATAAGAGAGCCAGATGTTTTTCATGCAGATGTTTTTGTGCTTTTATTCAAGGTCTCTTGCATTCAGCGCAGCTGAAAGACTCCAAGGGGGTGGGGGGGAGAGTTATTTTGCTCCAAAAACCAAACTTTCTTCTAATTCCTCTGGAAAGGAAGTGAAAAGGTAGTTTCAAACTACTGAAGGTCTTTAAACATATTATTTTTCAGCCTCTTGTTTCCAGTCCTGTATTTTCACCCTTATTTAGTTCCATCTTTTGCAAAAGAAAAAAAGAAGATAATACAGTAAGACAGCCAGAAAAAAATCGAAAATTTACACCCGAGGTGATTTCTAAAGATGAGTTAGCCCCCAAAATATTGATGTGCAGTATGAACTTGTCTCAAGGTTAATGCTTCTCTTGGATCTAGTGTCAAGTTTTGTGATTTTTTTTCTGAAAATTTTTGGTTCTGTTTAACTACTATAAGTATTTTTTGTCTTCCTGAGTCGTCCACCCTCCAGTTATTAAGGAAACACAGCAAACAAGGCTAAGATTTGTGAAGTCCTTTACAAATCTGCATGTTAAGACATAATTTAACCAAAAAAAACCAATAACCTCCCAGTAATTCCTCTTTGATTTGTTAGTAAAAAAAGAGATAAGAATAAAGATGAAGGTTGGCAAAAATACGGAATAACAGGCAGGAAAATGTGAGTACCAGCGAGGGAATCAGAGACGAAAATGAAAATGAAAGAAGGGAAAAAAAAAAAGATGAAGGACAGGTTAGTGGAATTTGTAATAGAGACAGAATTAACAATTCTCAAACTGATCTCAAAAGTTAACCACAGTTATAGTAGAAAAGGAAAACTAAAACATTTTAAACTCATCATCAGTGGTCCCTATTTTTAGTTGTTTAAAATCACCAAAAGTCATTTCTTTTTTGCTAAATTACAAAATGAGAAACTTTTTTTTTATGTCAGAGGTTTACAGATTACAATGCCTTTAAGAATTGAAAATGTCTTTATTAGGGTCTTATAGAGAAATTCACAAAAACACAATACAAGTGTAGATGCCTGAAGTTTGTTCTGGGAATGCGGAGCCATCACACGGTTTAGGTTCTGCCTCAGAGGAATTAGTTTTGTGCTGCTCGACCCCAAAACAAAGGTAAAGGACTTGGTGAAGATGCGGGTAAAAGAGCATCAACATGCGTTAATACTCCATGCAGAGAAGAAGAAGCCATTACTGAAAATCGGATACATTGATCATACTTTTCAGATGCACAAATACTTACATTTCAACAGACACATCCAGTGGTCGGACCTCATGTAAGGGAGGTTTACTCTCATTTCATGTCTGGTTTTGTGTATTCTGGTGACTCTGCTGTTGAACTCAGATGTTAAGAGTGTAATTTTGCCTTCTGGTCCAGGAAGTAATCCTTTAATGTCACCAATTTAACTAAAAGCATTAACGTTTTGGAGTGGCGTGGACCAGGGTCCACACTTTAAAAACAATCTGGAAACTAACCAGGAGCCTTTCCAGCTACATTCTTGGAGCTCAACACCAAGGAGAAATGATCAAAATATTGGTGGAAAGAAACAAAAAGTTGGTCTTCAATAAGAACGGCTTGACTGCTGTGATAGTAATAGAGATTTCTCAGTTGTTATAAAAATGCTAAATATGTAAAATATGACTTCCCTATTTAATGCCTTGAAATTGGGCTTCTGTCTCTTTAAGAAGCTCCTGCTCTTTCTGAAACTCCGCCTTCAGGAAGTCGTCCCACCATGGTTCCTCTATTTACCCTTTGACAACACTCAGTTTCACCAGGTGTTTGCTAATTGCTGCTGGCTAGTCTGAAGGAGCTTCGTCCTCGAAGGTGGGGCTATTTCCACTCAGGCGTTTTGCACATCTGAATGGTTGCCATGGAGATTAAAGGGTTTCTGAAACATGCATGAAAAGAATCAAAGCAAGTTTTGGATGTAAAGTTCTAAAAAGTAGATTTTACTTAAAACAGGGCTCATTTGCAAACTCTCGTCGTTTCGTCACCCGTTTCAGGTTGCGAGTTAAGGCTTGGCCTAACCTACTAAATGTATTCCTGACTAATAATTCAGCAGGCAAAGGGATTATTGTTTTATCGTATGCTATGAGTGAAAGGTTACAAGCTTATCCACACAGCTTTTCTTCCCATTGTGTTTTAATCTCATTAGGGGATGTTTGATCCGTTGCTCTCTCAATCTTTGCTGACCCCTTTTAGCAGCGGTTTCCCAGCAGTCATCCTCACATCTCCAGCTGCCGTCCGGCTCAAAACCGTCCTCTCCTTCTGTTTGGCTGTTTTATGGGCCAGAAAAAGGCCCAGCTATGCAACTGTTTTATGATGCATTCCAAACCTGGCATTGAGAAGGGGAGAACGTTGCATTACGCACTTGTAAAATCAATGCGCTGGAGACGGGAGCTGATGTTTGGCTGCTCTCATTGGGCCTCTGAGATCAATAGTAGAGGAGATCATCCGTTTAGCGGCGCAGTGGCTCATCTAGCCTGCCTGGACGTACAATAAGCCGTCACGCTACATGACAATGTCATCTTAAAACAGAAAAAAGAGGAAAACCATGGTTTGTTTCCACCGGTCACAGGAACTCTCCTTGTGCTTTGAAAAGATTTGAAGGAACAAGCAATGACCCACTGTACTGAAAGACTTGGCTTGAAACTAATGAGAATCCCTTCAGCTTGTAGGAGCCGTGTTGTGATGACTTTCTCAAGGCGGAGTTTCAGAAAAATCAGGAGTTTTTAAAGAACCAGAAGCCTAATTTCAAGGTGTTAAATTACAAAATAGCAATTATTTTAAGTCATATCTGTAGATTTTTAACAACTGACTATATGTTAGTTGATTATGCTATAAAATGGCACTATGTGCCTGGAAAATACATAATAATTTAATTTATACTTAGAAGTTGGGGCAAAATATCTTCTATGTAGAAAAGTCACATTTACATGAAAAATCTAACTAAATTAAATTTGATGGAACTTATGTTATTGTTAACCCACATTTTTATACTTCAGAAACAAAAATCTAAAATGTATAGCCTATAGACTGAAGCTTTATGTTATTTCCTCAACAAAAGATCACTATTCCTTTGCCACCAAAAAACCTTGTACAGGCTATATATTTAAGGGCTGTGTTATTTATTTTCCAGGCACATGTTGTTTAAAACCCAAACAAGTAACTACGTTATCTTCAGTCGTTATAAAAATGCTAAAACCATCAACTGTTACTTAAAAGAAATTAGACTTCAAATTTCTTACTTGAAATTGGGCCTCTGTCACTTTAAGAAGCTCCTGATCTTTCTGACACTGAATGTTTCTCAAATGAGCCATTTGCACTGTGCATAGGAGTGTTGCACTGAGAAATATTTCTCTTTGCTAATTGTTGCGGGCTAGTCTGGAGGAGCTGAGTGGAGAAGGGCTGCTGTGAGAGGCGGAAGCTCGGCTTGGAGACTGCAGCTCCAGAAAGGAGCTGTGTGGAAGGCAGCGCTCGGCTTTTAGTGAGGGAATAACTTTATAACATGATGTGAAGCTAAAAACAATTATATTATAAACCTCTTTATTTTTATAACTCTCTGGCTCTGCAGAAAGCTGGCACACTGCAGCTATACATAAAATAAATTGGGCATATGACTTGTTGACCGACATATGCCGTGAAAACGGCTGCAAACAGATGTGCATTTATTGCAAATGTAAAACTGAATATTGTGTTGAATGGCAGCCTTGGTAGAGAAACAGACCACATAAAGGCAACGTTTTATGTTGGCGCAACGCAAAAATAGATCAAATTATATTCAACTTTTGATAAATTCATTTTGGTGATTTTTCACGACACCTTTAAGGCTTTGCATTACTCAATGTCAATTATGTCATCTAACTGGAAATCAGATTCTTTTAGTCTCATTCCAACAGTAGGTAAAGCATGGTGTAAGAAAGAAAGTGATGAAACTGGCATATTCAATAAACTGGAAAGTTATTGCAAAGTTCATTTAACTAAATTAACATATTAACTTGCTGATGTTTTCAAACTTGTACTTTCTGTTAAGCATGATGATTTTGTTCATAGTTACTGAAAATACATTTAAGATTAGATTATAACATCAGACTTACAAATAAAACATTTAACACAGACATGTTGGCTTACCGTAAAGTATTCTCAATATCTGCCGAGAGGCTAAAAAGGCACTTTTAACCTGAAAAATGAGCCTCATTTTCTAATTTAGTAATATTTCATTGCTCTGGTTCTTTCTACTTTTGCAATCTTTCCCCCGTTCCTGGTTCCCTGTGTTTGCCTTTCTTAACTTCCTCCATCTTGCTAGAGTTCGCTCCTCTGGCTTCCCTCACCTGGACCTTTTAGCTGTCCAGCATTCGTCAGTCCACCACTCCAACCTGGAAACAAACAGATTCACTCGCCGTTACCACACATCCAACATAACGTCATCTCCTCCTCCAGCAGTAAAAACCCTGCTTACATTCTTCATTATCAGTCAACCTGCCTTCACTGCATACCTCATTTATCAATACACCTTTCACGCCACGTCTTGGCACCTGTGATTGTTGCTAAAGTCTCAGTCTTAATCAAACTTGACAGAAAAGTGATATGTGTGTAAATTTCATCCGTCTCCCATTAAAAAATGATTAACTCTGAGTTACTGTAAATGCAATTCCCATAGCCGTTCTGGACTGTTGCTACTGTTGCTGTTTACATATAATTTTCTCCCCTCTGTCTTCTGAGGATCAATGTCGAGCAGGAAGACAAACCTAGATATATAAAGCCAAAGCTGGAATACAATGAGCCAAGATGCTGACTTCAATCTTCAGCAGCCATTCAGTTATGCAGAGAGGCCTGGTGATGATTTCAGAGGAGATACAGGCCTTTTTATCATCATAGCGGTCTTAAAAAGATCTTAAACTTCCACCTGACAGAGCACCCTCACCCACTCAGCTCCTTCAGACTAGCCGGCAGGAATTAGCAAAAACCTGGTAGGAGCTGCTTTTCAATGAAACTCTGGTAAAAACGTTGAGAAAGGGTTAACAGAGGAGCCATGTTGTGATGACTTCCAGAAGGCGGAGTTTCAGATAGAGCAGGAGTTTTTAAAGAGACAGAGGCCCAATTTTAAGGCATCAAATGTCTTTTAAGTAATATATACATATAGCCATTTTACAACAATTGAAGTTAACATAATAACTTGATTGTGTTATAAAATGCAACCAAGTGCCTGGACAACAACTCAACTCCGTTATAAAGTTCTTATTTTGGGTTGGTGAAACCTGCAGAAAAGAGGACCACCTCACCCAGCGAATCACCACAGTCAAATGAAGCTGATGCGGGTGACTCTAGGCATCTGGAAGGCTATCCAGTCAGATTTCTCTGCACATAAATACATTTGCTGATGAGACTGCTGCTAATTTACTGAGTCTGATAGACTGATTGAGTTTTGCACGCAGAGTTCAACGCAGCGCTGAAATCCTCCTCTAAGTTGTAATGAGTGTGCATTAGCGTAATCAGAGTGTCTGCTGTGTGTGTGTATGCGTGTGTGTGTATGTGATTACGGCGCGAGTGGAAAGGCGAGCAAACACGCCACGTACGGCGGGCGTTTTTCCGCCGGCCGCTACGGGCGAACAAAGAGGTCTGGCTGCGGAGGCGGAGAGCGGGAGGCTAAGCTGTAATTGAATACTGACAGGAGCGCTGTTCCCGCTCAGACCTCAGAAGGAGGATCCGACCTTGAAACGCCGCCGCCGCCGCCGACAGACAGGCAGCACAAAGAGCGGGCCGGCTAATTAGATTAAAAAACACGGATCCCGAGGGATGGAGATGTGACAAGCACATTGATTTACTACAGCTCTTCAATTTCCATCTCTCCCCTCACGTCTCCCTCCTTTTCATCTCACATTCTCTCAGCAACATGCCTCATTTTATCTCATCCCACTGTGCTGTCACCCCTCTGTGCGTTTTCCTCTTTCCTACACTCACATTTCCTTTTTCTTTTTTTTTTCCCATTCCCCAAGATCCAGGCGAGCTTGACTTACAAGAGTGGGGAATTATGACACGTTCAATAAGTTCAACTGTCGTCTGTGTTGATACGTAGAGACGTAAGAATATCGCATTTTCTATGACATAATGGCAGATCTTAATCTTTAACGTATGACTGGCCTGAGAAACGGTTTGTCAACGCAAAAACTTCATTGTCAGCAACTTCAGTGTGTTGCCTGGAGAAAGATCTGAGATTGAAAGATTTTTTTATTTTTTTATTTTACTAATTCAGTATTTGTGCAGTAACACCAGAAAAACAGCAAAAGGAAGAAAAAAAAATCATCTTATGAGACTGAGGAAAAGTTTGGGGTTACAGTAAACAAGCAGTTTTATGAAGCCTGTATTGTCTCACAGAGGGGAAATTCAAGTGTAATAGAGGCGTCAGATGCATAGGATCACACAAAAAAGTTTTTAAAAAAACACAGAATTTGTTTGAAAATGAAGAGTAAATAGAAACAGAGTGGGGCTATAACGTCACGACAGATAATTATGACATGGATTCTGGTTGCCAAGTGAAATTAGGAGATTCAAGCTGGGGCTGCACAGTGACGCAGTTGGTGGCACTGTTGCCTTGCAGCAAGAAGGTCCTGGGTTCGATTCCCGACCCCGGGGTCTTTCTGCACGGAGTTTGCATGTTCTCCCTGTGCATGGTGGGTTCTCTCCGGGTACTCCGGCTTCCTCCCACAGTCCAAAAACCTGACTGTCAGGTTAATTGGTTTTTCTAAATTCTCCCTAGGTGTGAGTGTGTGTGTGTGTGTGTGTGTATGGTTGTTTGTCCAGTCTGTTTCTGTGTTGCCCTGCGACAGACTGGTGACCTGTCCAGGGTGACCCCACCTCTCACCTGGAGCGTAGCTGGAGATAGGAACCAGCACCTCCTGACCCCATTAGGGACAAGGGATAAAGAAAATGGATGGATGGAGATTCAAGCTGACATCCAGAGTCTTCCATTCATGACTAAACATTCAGTGCTACCCTGAATCTGAGGACTGTGCTGCCGCCAGGCCAAAAATAACCAAACATTTCTCTCACGTCATCAATAGTAAGAAATTATTGATTCATGATAAGCTCCTGTTTCTTGTTGGAAAGTTAGTTGTGAGTTAGCAAGCATGAAATAAGACAAAATTAAGTTATTTTACACTAAAAATCAGACCAAAATACGCATAATACATGAACACAGATGCGTGCCACATAATGTCATAATTCATTTTGCTTCCTAACTATAACTTACTGTATGCGTTCCTTTCATAATGTTCCTTTGAATTCAACATAACATCGGTCATGACTAGTAATTTGCTGCATTACTTACTTTTAATACCAAGTAGCTATTTTTGCAAATATGGATTTATTTTTGCACCTGGATATGACATCACACATGATATATAGTGGAGTGTTTGAAGTAATAATATCCAGTTTAAAGCTCCAGAATACAGCTAATGTTTTTAAATGCAGCCTAATCAACCAGTGTGGGACTCCTGGGGGTTTATGTCTTTAAGAGTTTTATGATGATATTATGGAACGTGTTGAAAGCCGGTTTATATTTTAAGCATGTTTACTGCATGTAAAGTGACACAGCAGCATAACAAGCAACCAATCTTGACATAGTCATGAATATGTGCAGAAATTAACAAATGCTACCTTCTTGGTTCTTTATAAGATGGTAAAAGTTACATATTAACTCAATTGTTAAATATAATAAAAAGTTCTAAAACTAAATGGCACATTAAACAAATACATTAAGACATTAATGTTAAGTCACATTTCATAGAAAAAAACATTTAAACTTAGTTACTCCAACTTTATTCCATTTGCATGATTAAGAGTTTACTGATCTATTTAGTTACTTTATTTATTCCTTGATTTTTAATAAGTGAGTCCATATCATCAAGAACAGCATAGAATTACAGAACTAACAAAAACTTATTTATTTATGTATATATTTATTTGACAGGAACAATTACCAGATTATATACATTAGCATGTACAGCTAGGGCAATGTAAATATGATTGTGTCTAGATTTTAATGCAGTTACTGGTAAACTTTGACTAAATCGAGGCCAACTGAAAACACGGGCTTAATATCAATAAGGAGCAGTAAATAGTGGAGCAATTCAGCTCAGGAAATGAACCCGCTAATGTTTCTTATTTTCCAAGAACTCCACCAACAAAGTGGATTAATGTGGGGCTTTATACTCATTAAACTGAGTGGGGGGATTTCTGTGTCCAACGTGGCAAAGCTGCTAATTCACTTTCTGCGGAAGTGGTTTGAGATGTGCCAGCGTATCATTCCAACCCATTCTCATGCTCCGCTTGGAAACGAACAAAAAAAAAGAGGTCAAGCCTGCTTCCCGCTCCCGCTCTCCAACACAAACACAGCAAAGAACACAGACAGGAAGCAGACTCAGCCAAATCCTCAAAATGTTTTGTTTTGTTTTTTTTAAAAGTGTTTTAAAAAAACGGAAGAGATATAGAGAATAGCATATCTGTCTCTGAAAGTGAATTCATTAAGCGGAACGGCGATACCAGGTTAATAAAACACGAAGCGCTGTGTGTTTCACAAACTCGGGGGAAATTCAGAACAATACGTGCCATTTTCCTTCCTTTAAAAATTTAATGAGTGGAGTGAACTTTTAGCTGTTCTCTCGTTTAACTGAGTTTTGCAAATCAGAAGACTTAAAGCAGGAGCCGCTGTGTTTTCGAAATGTACGGGGTTTTATGATTAAACATTTATAGTTGAACTAAATCTATTAATATTTATAATCTGTGATGAACTGGACCGACGGAGATAGTCACCAGCTCCTCCACAACCTGTTATTAAATACTGACTATCTTAGAAATTAAAGTGTACCCATATATTTACATTAAAGGTGACCTATTATGCTTCCTTGAAAAGGTTGTGATAGATCTAGATAGTTCATTAAATGTTTTAATGATAAATTTAAGATGTTTTAAGGCCTGTGTCACTTTAAATCCAAGTAGCCCGCATCTGGCCACGCCCTTCAACTCAACGTTTACACTTGCGTGTGAAAACGGCTGCAAACAGATGTGCATGTTATACAACCGTACATCTTTGAAAAGCAGAAGTGGAGCCTCCTGCACAACCGACAAAGACAACAACAAAACACTTGTCTTTTCCAGCAGCCATTGTACAACGCATATAGCAGTAAAACCAGCTGACCAAACATGCTAGGCAGTGCTTGCTGATTTGTGACGTGACTTTCCAGGGAGTTTTGAAACGGCTCATTTTCCAGACACCAAAAAAAGAATAAATTATTACCAAAAAACAGCTGGAGTACAAATAGAGTACTAATCATTTTCAGATCATCAATACATACACATAAAATGAAACTTTGCAAAACTAGTACATGTCCTGAACACACACAAAGGAAATTTTCTCAGCGTTTGGCCTGTTTTTAGAAAAAAACTCAAAGCACAGAGTGGAAAATGTAACAGCGATTGATATAAAGTCAGAAAATATATGTTCGGTCAATTATTTCTTTGTTTGAATGATACTTCTTGGAATCACTGTGATGCTCTTCAAAAGTGTATTTATTTTCCCTTTGTAACGAAAATGTGTTTACAAGTTGACCCAAGAAAAACGTGTCCAATCCTGCCTGCAAAGAATGAATCTTCTGATTCTGCTGTTGACACTTATTTGGAGTTGTTGATGGGATTGGGTGAAAGTTTGAAGAAACAGGAAACACAGATAATCTCATCTCAATGTCTCTGCATTGAGATTCACTGTAAGGAGGACAAGCCTTGGTTTTCCAGTGAAGGAGACGCTTCCCCCTCATCATCACACTGCCACCACCAAACGCCGCTCAGCTTCAGCAAAGAGGATTTGATGAGTTTTTCATGGCTACAGCCATCAATGAGTGATGCTACCAATGTAGCACCAATTAAGATGACATAAATAAGTGTCAGAATGAATCATCTAACAAAATTTCAAACCAAACGTGTTTGGTGCAGAGCAAGGCTGGGTGATATGGACTTAAAAGTTTTATTGCGATATTTTATGGCAATTTTGTGACAATGATAAAAATGACAATAAGAGCTAATTATTAATACCTTTTTAGGTTAGTGTATGGCTCTGACTGTGTGTCACAGCAATAATAGCCCCACCAACACACATACTGCTCTTGGAAAAGCATTCACATTTGTTATACGGTTCTTTTAAAACACTAATGAGATAAAGTAGAGGTATCTGTATCGCTAAATTGCACCCAGTGACTGCACTTAATTATATTGTCTAATTTATTTATATTTATTGATGCTTTCATTGAAGAAGCAATAATAGAAACTTGTAACACTAAAAATGGCGAAATTTGTTTTTAACACATTTATTGGAAAAATCAAAAATTTTCTCATGATAAGAAGCTTATTATGACAAATGATAAGTGATACGATATAGAGATAATGGCTCTGAACCCCATATTTGTAGCGTGTTAGTGGTTGACGCAGCCATCCAGGGTTTGATTCCTGACCTTGGGGCCGTTACTGAATGTCTCCCTCTTTTCTCTGCCCATTTCCTGCCTGAAAACTGCACTAGAACTACAGTACAAAACACTTTTAAAAACCCCACAAAGTTGAGATAGGAAGAGCTAACACCCATCACGGCTGTACTTCCCCAGTGAGCCTCCTCACTAATTAACCCGTCTCCTTCGCTCTGGGTCCAGGCCTCCTCCTCTCCTCTTTAGGGAGAACAGTTACCTGACAGCTAATCACTACGTTCTCACAGTTCGATCGGGGATTACCGAAAAATGCCAAGCCGGCAAACGGCGAATGCTTGCTTTAAGATTTTACAGAGTCTTGATTAACATATAAAAGATTATTGTCAAGATCTCGTGACAACATTGACGGTTTGTCAAACTCTCTGTGCGGACAGAGAGAAGTATTGATCGTCTCTTCAAACCGGAGTATAATCCTTATGAAACGTACACGTTTTATGATCCCGTTTAATACAGTGAGAGGCCTGTAATTCTCCCAGCAGAATTACAGGCGAGCTTACAGCACGCCGATCCATTCACGAAGAAAGGAGTTCGAGACATTCTTCTGGCTGATTAACAACCCCAGTCATTGTCCTCTGTAATTACAAAAGAAGTCAACAGCTCCATTGCTTCCCCTGTTCCAATCTGACTCGCATCCGCGCTCTCTCTGAGGAAGACAATGATGGAATAAATGAAGAAGCAAAAGAGCTGTCTGTACTGTACGTTGGAAAAAAGGTCACACTCTCGCCCTCTGCTACGCTGCAGTTCCTGGTAACAGAGTCTGCAATGAAAGCTAGGGCTAGTTAGCATGGCCCACGATGATGGCAGATAAACAGTTTTCCTGGAACGGTAAGCTGTTTCTCCGCCATTAGCACTCTGGGCAGCGTGTACATGAGCATTACTGACATCACTAAGACCCTCTTCCTGGTTGTGATTGGTTGGTTTTGTGGTGTGTTTCTTCAGACAGCAATAGTAATTGAGCTCAAGGAGGAGCTCAATTTGTTCACATTTTATCTGTCGTGGTTAACTCAGCTTTATTTCCATCGACCATATAATTGTGCAAATTGGAATTACGACAATAAATTTGCTGAATGGAAACACGGTAATTTTGAAAAAAAAAGACTCTTTTCTTCTCTGTTTCAATAAAAACAAAGAAGCACGATGTGGTTTTTCGGCTATCAAAGTTAGTATATTTCGCAAAACTGCAATGGAAACAGTTTTTTCACATCACACGAGTCATGGTCAACAACAGGAAGTTACTACTGGCAGACATGACGAAGACCACAGCAGGAAGTGGTAGGAGGGGGATGGCGCCACATGGTTTATAAAGACTTGACACGCGAACAAACTTACTCGTGTGTGTCATTAATGGCGTTTCTTTTTTGATGGACACATGGCAATTGCAAAATTGTGTTTTTTCGACATTAGCGGAACGTCAACAACATTTTAGGCACATTTGAAATGGAAACATGGCTACTTACAATCAGGACTTACTGACAGTTTTAAAAAATATGTTAAAAATATATTAGATGCAGTAGTCGGCTAGTAAGGCAGATATGTACGTCAGCTGGCGAAGAGCTACTAATTCAGGAGTTCAAAAGTTATCTTGGAAAGAAACATCAGACAGTCTGTTCAGATAGGCGTCCAGACAGAGACACGGTCTGTGTTCAGGCCGTCCATCAGCCTGTGACCGACTCTTAAAGAGGCATCAGTCAGTTGTCTCCACTTCCTGTCCCCCGGTGGCTAATCCGAGTCCGCCGCACCAACACTGTGCAGCGGTAGATGGCGAATGATTGATGGCACGATGAGCGTAAC
The DNA here is from genome assembly GCA_903066825.1 of Alfaro cultratus. Lineage (NCBI taxonomy): Eukaryota > Metazoa > Chordata > Actinopteri > Cyprinodontiformes > Poeciliidae > Alfaro > Alfaro cultratus. Next base: position 18,702 of record CAEFZX010006185.1, on the reverse strand, counting down.
AAACGATCTGCTCCGATAAGTGCGGTTCTGTAGCCGCGCTCCGACTGTTACGGCTCGTAATTAATGACTGTAACATTTAACTACAGCTGTAATATCACCGGGTAGTGCGGATGGAGCCGCATCAAGACCCGTGAAGATGATGGCGGTAATTTACTTTCAATCATCTCCCAGCGGGGCATCATTTGCGACGTTATGTTTCATCCAAATTGGGGCAGCTGTGTGTGCTGGAGGTTACGGAAGCAGAGATTACGCTCAGAAGGTCGAAGGTTTGGACGACAAAGACAAGATGGAGGAACCTGAGTGAAAGAAGAGGTTTCTGCGCCAAAGAGCTGCTCGGCTGTGAAGAAGAGCCTTAAGCGAATGTTCAAACTTAAAAAAAAAAAAAAAAAAAGAAAAGAGAGAGAGAGTTTTAGTCCACTTATAAAAATGTGACTCCACACTGAGGACCCGGTCCACTGAAGGGTGACAGATATCCGTACTCCCTGTGTGTTAAGCCACAGCGGCCCTGCAGAGCCAGGCACTTACAGCGCCGGGCCAGAACGTGGAAGCAGGACTGTGTACTCCAAGCCATCACGGCTAAAAGTGCCAAATGCCATAATGCTACTTATGCTTCTCTATCCCTCCGTAGAGCAAATAAAATGCCAAAGAAAATGAAGGAAATGGCAGCTCCCTGGATGTGACAGCAGATTTTGTTTGCATATATTTATAAACTTGAAATATTTAAGAATATTAACATAATAATAATATTAACATGCAGAGAGCATTTTTACTTTGAAGTGCAGGAAAACACATGAATGTGTCTGAAGTCTTTCTTTTTGTTTCTTTCTTGTGATTTCTTTCTGTGCACACACTACCAAGCATTCATTTGTGAATCATTCAAATTCAAAATGACCATAGATTAATTAGGATTTTGTCGTGTTAACTTATTATCACCTTATCATCTATGGATACCGAGCATGTGTACACTCTGCGACAGCTGCAGATGGATATTTAAAAAATTATTAACTCGGTGAGATAACAGAATACAAATGCAACACACGACATTTTTCATATCAAGACATTAAAGTTTGAGATTGTAAAACGAAAGAAATTACAAAGCTCATAAAGGTCGTCATATGAACCATAACATCATCCGTTTAAACATAAACTATGTACATATAGCCAACACAGGACAAACAGGGACATGAGTTTGAAATCTCCATTGTGTCAAAAGTCTTCTTTACAAGTTCATTGTTCAGAAAAACGTGGCTGCATAGGTTTTTCTGGTTCTGCAGCTGATTTCAAGCGCACAAAGTATCATATTTAAGATCAATTTACTGCAGAAAACAGGAAACTGCATTGTTTTAAAGAATTAAATTCCGATGTGGAAACTAATGCAGAAAAGGCAGACATTTTAATTAAAGCAGGCACCTTGTACCTTTACTTTCTTTTTAAATGTGAGCCAGTTTGGCGATGCAGGAAGTATTCAAACGGTACACCATTTACTTGAGTAAGTAAAAGTACAAATAAAGTAAAAGTAAAGTAAGTAAAGTACAAGTAAAGTAAGTAAAAGTACAAATAAACAGCCAAATGTGTTCTAGTTAAAGTACCACCGTATTTTTGCTGGAATCAAGCAAGTAATCACTTCCTTTTCAAAATACTGAAAAGTATTGAAAGTAAAAGTACTTGAAGTTTCAACTCTCATCAATTCCATAGTTAAAACAAACTCCATGTTCAACCTTGTAATTGGCAAACAGTGAACAATATTTCAGTTTCCTGACACCATTTTCAAAACTTGGACCCAAAAGTCGTTTTTTGAACAGGTGAACTGGAATATGTCACTGATTACTTTCATACTACTAAACAAATAATGAAATAACACAACTTGTTGTGTAGTGACACGCAGCACGTCATTAAAATGTAGTGCAGTAAAAGTCCAAAGTACCCACGATTAAATCTAGGTAAGTTAAGAGCAGATACATAAAAAATTTATTGAAGTACAGTAACAAAGTACTTGTACTTCATTACCACTGACTGGCGGTTTGCCGAAGGTGCAGATGTGGGATTTTCATTTCCAGCTTTTCAGCTTTTTGGACCGAGTTTGAAAAGATCCGTTGCTGCAGGTGAAAGACAGTTTGATTGTATGTCGTCACATTCACCTTAACAGATTGTCAACCTAAGAAAAAGTCAAATCTAGTAGATTTCTTTCAGTGACGAGTCAATGGGTAAAACCATTTTAGCTCAACTCTGACTGATTGCTAACTTTCCAAACTTCCCATATTTGTTCCTGCTTTGGTATTCTATGATCCTCCAGGCCGACATGCATATATTTTCTTGTCTTCGGCTCCTAAAAGAAAGTATTTGATAGCTTTTAAAGCTGCTGTAGTTCTCCTTTTCCAAAAGCTTACTGATAGTTCAATAAGATATCAAAGACAGAAACTACTCCAATTTTTCGCTCACAAGAGATTTAAGAACCTTAACAAAGGCAGACAAATTGCACATCTGCCTACAATTGTTCGTCTCTGTAGGGTCACCTGCTTTAAACGAGGAGAGGACAATAGGCTTCCTTCTACACAAAAGAAAATTCATTTGTCCAAAACAGAGATTGAAAAGATGTGCCAGAGTTGGTTCAATAAAAGCAGACAATAAGGACGACCTCAGATTATACAAACCAGCTGTGAGATGAATAGCATCGAGACGCGGCTGTAAGGATTAAATCCAAAAGAGTCTTTTACAGAGGAATCGTTTCAACCAGGACGGACCAATGAGTAACGGAGAAATAGCCAGAAAACCCGATGAAATAAAATTCCTCCACAGATTAACTTCCTAATGCTACACATGATCATGGGGTTTGCCTTACATCGAGCAGAGTGAGAAAATGAGGTTAGGTAATGTTTGGATGGGTTGCCAGACCATTGACGAACCAACAGAGAGACATCACCGCGTACACACACACCACCAATGGGCACCATGAACTTGTTTTTTTAACATTCTTTATTTAAGAATATTATGAATCCAACATATATGCATATGTACTGTATATTTACATAGTACAACAGAAAAGAGAGGGAAAAAAGGGCTCAGCAAACATTTAAATCCATTTCAGCAATTGACATTTCTTAGAAAGGTCCTCATGGGATCACATGAAAGGGAGGTGCACATATCCAGTGTCTTCCATTAAAAGAGAGAGACATACAAAGGGGACTGACAGCTTTTTATAACCCATAGCATCTTTATCCGTGTGGCCATCCAAAGTGGGAAATAGCTGGGGTCCATACACTCAGAAAGATTTTATTTTTCAGTCACAGGTTGTGATCAAAACCTTGTTTTGGGAAGTTGTTTCATGTCCTAATTAGTAATATTTAATTTGGGGGACCATTGTGTTAGTAGCTGCGTTTCAGTAAACCATAAAATTGTGCAAATTGAAATTTCAAAAATAGATTTGTTTAATGGAAACATGTCAACTTTGAAAAAATGCGTTTTTCGATTAAAAAGTTTTCGCCTGACGATCAAGTGATTTTTGCTGGAGGTCCAGCTATGAGCCGTTTTCCTAGTCTGACAATGAATCCTCACCAGATGATCAAACCACTTCCACTGACTCCCTCCCAATGAGCCAGTCTCCGTTCATAAATATGAGCCCAACCAATCACCTTTTCAAATCACAAACTTTCGGTGGATGAGTTTAGTCTCTGAATGACCCCATAAAGTCATGTTCTGTAGGGAAGTGTTGCCGTTGCTCTGTCTCCCGAGGCAAATTGATGCAAAGCAGAACGCTATACTAAACTTTACAATGGATTTAATGCCAAGGGATCAAATTACCTCACTGAGACTAAGGGATACTGCCGGGGTCACCTCCGGGTCCTTGGTCTCTGAAGTACTTGCAAATGAGTTTCTTTGAATGTGAATGCAAAAAATAATCTGCATAAAAGCCATGAGGGAGACATTTTCTTTCGTAATCAGAAGGCCAACATAACCAAGGAGAGCGGAGCATGCGACAGCACCAGAAGGTATTTGTTTCCATGGTTGCTAACGGATTAGGAGTTAGGTTATACACAAGGAGGAATAATGAAAACCACACTGTGCCATATGGCTCCCATGAAGCTCGTGATGGATGAGCTCCAGTGACAGTAAGTGATCTATGGAGACACAATCAAGTCGCGCACACGTCTTTCTTGACAGATGAGCTGTGTGGGATGTTAAAGGTACATCGTCCAGGAAATTGCAGTGATATAGTGACATCTCTTCAGCAATTTGCTGAGTTTTACAAAACCTGAAACAGAATAAGTCTCTTAATCAAAACGTAGACGTCCTGACACAATGACTGAAGCGTTGTCTTGATTTTACCACGACATAACTGATGGTCTCTTTGTTTAAAGCAACACACATTTAAACTACAGTATGAATATTTGTGCAATGCACTTCACCAGCCAGCCATCTGTAAGGAGGCTGGCTGGTAAATCTTGTCATAGCAAACCTGTACATATAAACACATATGTACATTTTTATCTCGTTTAACTTTTCTGCCAGGCAAAAGTTTGAGTCACATGCAGACATCTTCTGTGACACGAGGCAGTTAAAGCCACAGACATAAATATGCATTTGTGTCTATGGTTGAAGCTAACGTTAATTAGCTACCAAAATACCATTGCTAACTGGCGAGCTTCTTTAGCGTCTATTGTAGGTGAGTGTAAATTTATCTCCAGTTGACTGGATAACGTTTGTCTTTACCACTGGCTCACCTCCGTTTCCGACATATCCAAAGCTAGGTGCATTCTGGGAATTAAAAGTACTTAATTTTAGTTTAAGGTTATAAAGCACAAAACAACTGGGCCACAAACAGACCCCAGAAATCTCACAGTTTTTTCTATTGCTTGTAATACAGCAGAATCCTCCCATTGATCCTCTATGTTTAGTTTTACATTCTTCATTTTTTTTTTCTTTTTTTTTTTTATACAAATGTTTATCAGTGTCTGTATTATCTGGTTGTAAAAGTAGCATGATGCTTATCTCTATAATCATTCAATTTTTCCCATTTTACAACAAATTGATCTTGCGATCTTAGTCTGTGTGTGACTTCTTTCCATCACACAACTCCATCCGTCCATTCATCCATCCATCCATCCATCCATCCATCCATCCATCCATCCATTTTCTTTACACCTTTGTCCCTAGTGGGGTCAGGAGGTGCTGGTTTCTATCTCCAGCTACGTTCCGGGCGAGAGGCGGGGTCACCCTGGACAGGTCGCCAGTCTGTCACGGCACATCACACACCTATCACTGTCAAACATTAAAGATATTCCAGCTTTTCGGTCTTAAATTTGATTCAAAGATGGTATTAAAATGTCTTAAAAAGCCTTAAATGTGACTGTGAAACCTGCAGACATAAAGATCATGGCAAAAGTAACACACCTTGTACTGATGCAGCATAACACTGTGAATTTCAGACTCTGGGCCCCAATGCACACATGGAACAGAATCACATGATAAGTGCTCCAGTCACATGACAGATTTGCTTCATTTTATGACGTAGAAGCCACATGCTACGTGTTTTCTTAAAGACTCCACGATACGTAGCGAGGTGGAACAGTTTGTTGGAAATATAAGCAGAGCAACCAAACACATCAGGAGAAATACTTTGAAAATCCAGTTTTCAGTCTCTGTAAACATAAATATACCACTATGGTCCTGGCAAGGAGGATTTCATTAATTTTTTTCCTGAAGAGATAACAAAACAGAAAATCTTCACATGCGCAAGTGTTGCTATTTCTTCAGTGCAGACATTGTGCGTGAGTGGTGGAGACGCAGTGGGGCTCATCTTCCTGTAACAGAAGGAGCAGAAAGCAACACGAGCTCTATCAGCGGGGCGGCACATGGGGAGCATCTTGGAAGTTCTCAGCCTCTTCTATCTCGCGGTTTCAGCCGCGGCAAACACTCGCAACTTCACAAACTCTGGTCTAGACACCATTTCTTTTGTTTATTAGGATTTATGCCTCGTCTCACTCTTACAACTGCAGAATCAATAAACTTTTAGTCTGCACCACTTTGAAAAAAAGATGAAAAATAAAAAAAAATAGAACTCGTGTTTTATTTTATAGCTCAAAATATGGATGGCTATGTAAAATCCACAACATATATATATATTTTTTTTCAAGGAGTAAATAAAATAAAGTATAAGCTAAATAAATATCCCACCGTGGAGGCATAAATCCATGTTAAATGATCAATAGGAATGTTTTCAGATATTATGTGGTGCTGTGTAATTCTACGTGAACTGAAGGAAAATGACTCTAGTCAGAGGTAATTTGCAGCACTACATGGATTTACTTTATCTCTTAATGCTGTCTATTTTATTTATTTATTTTAAACAGTGCTGCAGACCAACATGAAGACCTTCAGTGCTGCTCAAATGTCTTAAATTACATTAAACAGGAGTGTGCCGCTTGGAGGAAATGGGGCCGGTTCAGACAAAGATTTGCTGAGCTCAATTTAGTTCCCGTTCTGACCCCAAGCAACGATTATTGTTGTTGTTGTTATTAGATTTGGAAAAAAGTATCATGAGAAACTGCAGAGGATGTTAAGCTGCCCGTACAAAAATGATTGTGAAGTGGAAGACTTTATATACACATAACTACAAATCCATTCTGTTACTTTATGTCTTTTATTAGATGAGAAAACAAAACTATTACAGTGAACCATATCTAGCAGTCAGTATGCACACAGATATCTGATCTGTGAACTACGTGTTTTTTTAAATATATATATATTAGGAGTGTCAATGTTAACTCGTTAACTCATGTGTTACATTGCACTAACACACACACACACACATATATATACATATGTGTGTGTGTGTGTGTGTGTGTGAAAATTACATAACACAGATTAATTGAACTACTATTTTGACCTAACAGCCTCTCTCTGCAGCCTTACATAGCTCACAGCAGACGGCAACAAAAGCTGAACATAATTCAACTTTCTCGACTTGCGTCGCCGTCCTGAACGAGCTGAAATTTGACATGCGGGAATTACGCCGGTCAGTCGCCTCATCGCACAAGTTCCATAGGAATTGAACGCAGAGGGACATTTCTGAGTTAACGTTTAAAACAAAATGGCTGCTGTTATAAAAAAAAACAACAAAAAAAACAGAAAGCTGAGAATCTTCAGACATGTTTGGTTTGAGTAAATTAAAAACAGTGGCGGTTTTTGTCCTGGGCTGCATCAGAAAGGGGCGGGGCACCTATGATCTAGAAAATATGTAAATATGTTGCCTGAACAAGTTCGCTGCTACTTGTATGAATGTGCAGTGGACTAAGTTTCCTTTAGTTTCTGTTGAGTACTAAGGTGAGAGCGAAGCATTTCCTTCTTCCTGATAAATGGCTGGATTTTAATTGGTTGGAGGGGAAAGGTGGGGCTTGGTCTGGGCAAGAACCACCGCTGCGTTCATGTTAATATTTCAGGCCTACAAAATGAGGCCTAGCGATTAATCACAGCGCCAGAGTGTGATTAACCTGATTAAAGTTTTTTAATCGATTGACAGCACCAACATCTAGATGAGAATTGTGAAAGTGAGTGTAGAAAACAGCTAATAAGCATCTGTTCCTCATCCTGAGTCCACACAGAGCTGCACCATCTCTGTAAACTAAAACATCACAAAATACAATTTATTCTCTCCTTAATTGGACTGTGCCACTGAAATGTCTGTTCCCCTTTCTGATATTTATTTGCCATTACCCTCCCGGGGTGACACTGTTTCACTATTTGGTCTGAACTGAATCAGCCGCTTGGCGTTTCCGTTTCAGTTCCACGCAAGCCGTATTGTGAAACCCCGCGGCCGGGGTTTTTTTTTTTTTTTTTTTTTTTGGGATGTTTCCCATGGAGAATGGCATTTATTATTTTGTCATCTGTTTCATTATGAACACGAGTCATTTGTAGCATTTGCTTCTTTTTTTTTTTGGCAATCTCTAATTAGATTAGGAAAACAAAGCGGGGAAAAACGAATGGCTAAAAGCAGCAACACGGCCGAAACCAAATGAGAAAAATGACAACGTGATTCAAAGGCCTCTGGTGTGGAACGATTAATGAACTCGGCGCAGTCGCTGCGATAACCGCGGAGCCGAGGCCCGGCGCACGAAAAACAAACACAAACACTTCTGACTGCAGATCTCGGGTAAACACTGCAGTTTGGGCGAGCTGGAAAACACGCTCTCACCCCAGTAAACAACTTCTCCAAAACATGTTGCTCACAAACGGAGCAATATGTGCCTTTTGGAGAGAATGAGGGGGGAAAAAAGTAAAAAGACTTGCAGTCATTCCGGCTGTTATATGGATAAATCCTTTTCCATTTCACATTTCAAGAAACATCACTCTGTCCTCTAGGCTTGAAAGTCTGAATATTTGAAGAAGCAAATAAGCTGGAAAGAGCAATGAGGCAGTCGAAAGAAAATATCTGAAGTCTTTTTATTTCCTTACTGTTGCTCACTGTTGAATCAGCGAACCAGCAAGAGAAGCAGCTGTGCTTTTAAATCCAAATACCTGCATCCAAAAGAGTGGATATTTAACAGATTCAAGAGTTTGAATTAATTCCTGCTTATGACAATTTGACATTTTAGACGTAAACGTTCAATAAAGTACTAAGTAATAACGATTACTTACAAACCAATGTTAATCAATAATAAACATGTAAAGTAGATTACGGTAGAAACATTTTATCACTTTTTCATTTTAGCAGCACTCCAGTTAGTTGTTGCAAAAGTTAAGTGTAGACATTAGTTGTAGAGCAAAAGCTTTAATAGATGCATTTCTATTACAAACGTGTGAAAGTCTTTATCTATGCTTCGCTGATTCTGACCAAAAAAATAAACATTTTGCAATTGCTGTGTTTCCATCATAATTCAAATCCCACGTGCGTAAGTTTGCTCACGCGATGAGTCATTAAAAATCATAGCAGCTAAGGATGTAAACATCCTTGACATGCGGGAATTACGCATGAGATATATTCATAATTCAGCCACTTACTCAAGCATTGGAGCCGCAAACCTCTTCTAGTTGGGAGCGGCTACGTATGCCGTGATTTGGGGAAATTGTAGTCGGCGATTTTAGAGAAGAGTTGTGGATCCAGGACGTTAGAATGAGACAACTCTTTATGAGCTGAGAGCTCTGGCGGAGCCAGGAAACAACAAAAACAACCTTCTTCCCAAAGTCTTCTTCACCTGCAGCAACGTCCGTCTGTAGATCAGAAATATTTCGCTACGGACTGAAAAACGCGTCATCTTAGCGGAAAACCTTTCTGCGAAAAACGCAGAAAGGTTTTTCGCAGACGTGAGTTTTGTTTTATTTTCCCCAAATTCGGAGCGCTTTGCTTTCATAATTTCAATTTACACAGTTTCATGTCTAATGGAAAAGTCACCACTTCATCAGAGTGCGTTCGCAACACGATTGACAAACGAAGGCGCCAAGCAACTCGCTGAAAAATTTTGTCAGGCGACAACACAAAAGGATTTCCAAATGACAGGACATCTCAAGGAGTTTCTTTAAATTAATCACTCAGAAACCAAAGGGAGAGTGAGACTCAATCTGCCAAGAACTGGAAAAAATAAAAAAATAAAACTGGTGTCGGATGCCAGCACCAGTTTCCACTCTCAGCAGTCAAGGGAATGTATGTTTCCATAAGATTTTCCCAAAGACGTGGGAAACTCAAAAAGAATGTCCCTTGGTCTCATATAGCAAAAATGAGTTCCTTTACACTCTAACTATGACCCATGCTGCGTAAACCAAACACCGCACTTCACCAGAAGCACACCACGTCCACACCAAAGCATGGTGGTGGCTCCATCATTCTCTGGGGATGCAACAACAGTCCCAAGCATACAGAGAAAAAGGGACCAGAGATCAAAACCCAGATGTTCCAGCCTGAAGGACATGCAGCCACACTGACCTGGTTCTGTGAAAGCTGCCTTTAATAAAAACGAGCCTGGAAAGAGGGAGGGAGGGTCATGGTCATCTTTTCATTTGCAGGCATTTTGTTAAAAAAAATAAATAAATAAATGTTGCAACTCTGATATAAAATAGATTTCTATTAGTCTGCTGGAGACACATTTTGTTGACCATTATTCCATTTATCAAAGCAATTAAAGGGTGGAAGCCTTGAACTGAAATTGTTTTAAAGGTTTGAAGAGAATTGTTAAAGGTTGTGTGATCCTTTTTCCTGCCGGCCATGAATGGAGTGAGCTTCACGCTGCGTTTGCTCTGAACGCAGTGCGTTACTGTCGGCTCATGCTTTTACTGAAGGACGTGTGAAAATCGTCTCTCAGCTGAGAGGAAAAGAGAAAATGGTGAAGGTAAAGGAAAACGCTACTCTGTGTTGGTCTACCACACACAGTCACAATTACATCTATCAAAATATCTGCTTTGGTTGAGATCATACGTGAAATATTGAGATTCGTAGAGAGACTGACAGGTTTCCTCCAGCTGTCATTGGATCAGAGCAAATCAGAGGCTTGCATCGGCACTAGTTACCGTCTGGTTCACTCAGCAACCTGCTGCTTCCTCTTCCTCAGGTTTCGCCGTTATGGTAGCTCATCCTTTGTTAAAGTTCACTAATGCTTCATTACTGCTGAATGCTGAAGTGGTTTTCTTTAATATTGCATTTCAGGAGTAGCAAACCTCAATAATTTTTTTAATTTTTCATGAAAACCTTCTGATTAGGTCCATTTGTGGGAAAAACACGAATCACCATAATCAATCAGGCACAGATTACTTCATTGGAGTTTTGAAATAATAATTTATTTATTTATTTTTTAATCAATAAAAGTTTTCATTTCTTATAAACCTTTTGTGGTGCTTGTTATTTTGGTTTTCATCAATCCACTTAACAAGTAAACAGAAATGATTTTTATGCAGACGGATATGAAATCTAAATTAAAGGGAGGAAAGTGTGGAAATGTTGGGCCTCTAAACATTGAAGATGAACCGATTCTTATGAACAAACAGTTCAGAACTGGAACTGGAACTTTACCGGCTGTGATTGTAAGCGAATTTCTATATTCTACTCAGTCTCCGTTTACGTATGTGACCTCAGTAAATAACATCCAGCCAGCCAGGTGGCCTCTGGATGAGTGGCTGTGTGAGTAAGAGGCGATCCAAGAGACTCCAAGGCCAAAGGTGAAGTAAGAACATCATGTTTGTTCTGGTTCTGCCCCGGGTTCTAGAAAACCTCCAAACAGAGACACCCAGGAGGCAGAACGATCGCAGGCCAGAAACACCTCAACGCACAACTTTCGTTCTTCCAAAGCAGAGTATCTACCCCAAGATCTCCCTGGATGAATAAACCTGGCTTGTTTAGAATATATAAACACTTATCTTGTATTGACCAGCTTTGTGCTGATGGACCGCCACCATCCCACATAGATGGAGCAGATTTTCCCTTCACATAAACACCTTGGAGCTCAATAGTTCAGTCACTGGAATCTTTGGAACGAACCATTTGTCTCTGGAAGGCTGCTGTCAAGTCAAAGGTAAATGAACGTGCCCTGACCTTGATGTCACAGAGCAAGCCATCTGTAAACGCCACGCCGGCGTCGGCTCGGCCCGAAGCAGAGCGTCTGCACGCGGCGTGAGTGGACACACGGCAGTCATTTTCCTCTGGCAGCCGCAGGATCTTTGATGAACATTGACATCAGCAGCCAACCTAATCAGTTACTGTTCGTACAAATTAACAGGGAACTGCCAAGTTGCAGCCTTCGGTATTACAGCTCTGGGTCGGCGCCAGCTCGCACCTGAGCGGTGGAGAGATGAGATTAGAACAAAGGGAGTAAATGAATCTGGGGTGTAATGAATCTTAGAGGACGTCTCGCGTTTTCTGATGGATTGAAGTTGGAAACTGTCGTGTAAACGCATTAACAAAAGGGCGACGGTGATATTCAGGTTGTCTAAATCAAGTTTTTCGATCTTTTCTTCAAATTTTGGAGAGCATAGAGGAACATGGATTGCACAGATTGAACTGGGTTTTAACTCACTAAATGTTTCTGTTAAATTTCCACATTTCCAACATCCTAACCTTGACTGGATTAGCTTGGTATAGAAAGAAGCTTTAGGGTCAGGTCAACTGATTTCTCATGAACCAGGTCTGCTGACAGGTCCTCTGGTTTTTATCCAAACATGCCCAATCCCTTCCATTGTGTTTGGGTGGCAACTTCACCTTGAGCAAGTGCTAAACTGGCAGTAGAGCCTCCACAAACCCAGTTCTGCTTCCAGTGCTGCAACTTTGACATAAACTTGTCCAAGATCCAACAAACTCCTATCGACCTTTAACTGGGCGAGAGGAAAAGCCGACCAGCGACCAACTAAATGGTTTTAGAGGCCATGTTTAAATCTCTGGAGTCTATTTCACTTCACCCGCTGCGGTCTGAACGCACAGCCTCACGAATTCCTCCTGGTTGCATCTGCAGAGAAATCTGCACTGGTTCATCAGTCAGTAGGATCTGTCTCATCCAAACCGATCAATTGAACTCTGCGAGTGTTTTACCCAGTGCGCAGTCTGCGCTTTTACGAGGATTCTTTTGCTTCTCCGAAACGGACAGATGTTACGTCCGCCGCTCTCCTTCTGGGCGCGGGAGGGTAACGCCTTCCAGCTCCATTTGCTAAGCTGTGTCCGCATTGGTTGTGCAGCGCACTGTGTATGTTACGATCTGATTAACTTCTGCACATTTATTTATTTATTTCCTCAAGATAAACTCCCGGCTCCTCTGGTTAGACTATAAATGGATTAACGTTGCATTCTCTTTAGTTTTCTCTGTTCCAGTAATGGAGACTGGAATTAAACGCCATTTCTATCAAAAGTTTGCAATGAACTTCCTAACCAGACGCTCCAAAGCGTCTGGTCCATAACTCTTCAACACGCCGTCAGCTCCCGGTCAGAAAGACACATTTAGTTCAGAGTCCATGAGACAATATTCAGAAAGGATTTTTTTTATTGATTGATTTTAGTTACCTCTTTGCGTAAAATCTATACTGTCTGCCCATGTGCACCAGTCAATTATAACCTGTCAAAATGACCTACAGCCTTCAAATTTTCCCGTCGTTTAAAAAAATAACCGGTCAAGTATGGAATACTCTTGGTCTGAGTCCTTCACTATACCCAGATTTCAGATCTGGTCACCGGTTTCCAGCTGTAATAAGTGGAGCCGTGCGCTGACTCTAAATTGTTCTTCTGTAGGTCCAAAGACAGTAACTTCAGTTTAGTTCAATTTAAATTTAATGTTGTGTTCAAACTCTGAAAGAAAAGAGAAGTTTCTTCTACAAGATCAAGGTTCTTCCTGTCAGGGGTATTTCATACTTAAAACCTTGTATGTCTCACATTCACTGCAGGACAATCACTTCATAATCTGCCTACGTTAGGCAGATTATTCAGGCCAGGTTTTTATGGCAAGCTGAAAGTCCAGACCTAGAGCCCAAAGATAGATTGCACTTTTTGTGTGTGAAGACTTCTGATCTCCTGCCAGGCTGGTAGGAGGCTCCTTGCAGCCAATGAACTATTTTGTTCCCACTCTGATCTGACTTTCGTCAGTCCATGACCTGCACCAAGCACTTTATAATTACCTCGTTTGGGACCTCCAACCAACCCCAGCTTGGGGTGGATGAACTGAAGGGTGTGGGCTCATCAGTTATGGAACTGTGGGATTGACTGATTGATTTTGTTTTTCTCTTGCACATTTTATATGGCCATTTGGATGTTTTTCACTGATGTTGTAAATATGTATATAATTCTTCTCACTATAAATACAAGGCAGTTTCAGCTGCAATCCTCTAGTCTGTCTGCTCCTTCATGAGTCGCATCTATCTTCTGAGAAAACTAGAAAACTAGCCCATTGACCTTATTGGTCCCAATCCAGTTACACTGATTTAAAATACAGTATACTGTCATCTTTACAGATATGCTCCATATGCATATTCCTTTTACATGATTTACTCTCTTTTGAGTGAATTCTGTTTCATTTTCTATCAACTCTTAACAACTCTGTTTGTTAATATTGCAACGGTTATAAAAAAGGAAGCAAGCCTGAAGACAGTAAAGGAAATGCAAATAAAAAAGGATGATATTAGCCAGGAGCGTCAGAGTCTGAGCCCGGTGTGGGTTGAGGTAAATGTTTCTGCAGTTTGTGGTGCAGCTTGAGCAGATGGCTCTCAGCAGTTTGCTTTGGGAGGACTGCAGCTCGGCAACATCCTCAGGGACGTCGGGGTGTACAGGTGCGTTTTCATCTGTAGTTATTTTTACCAGGTCCTTGAGGAGGATGGAGAGAGAGCCGGACGGTTTCCTGACCGGAATGGAAAACTCTGCCACCGCGCCGGAAAACTTCTACACAGGTGGAAGTAATTTGGTTCAAAAATGCATTTTGTATTACATGTATGCATATAATTTTTAAATATAAAATAGGATATCAAAAAGAGAAAATGGAAAAGTGCCTCTCAAGTGCGACTTTTTCACATTTTGTCCAGTAAAAATCACAAGTTTCTTTGTTAATATTGTCTGTGATTGAACATTTAATTTTTTCCAAATAAAAATCTAAAGAGTGTGGTATGCAGTTGCATTTAGCCCCTTGACTCTGATACCACAAAAAAGTCTAGTGTAAACAAAAGTCTCAAAGATCTTCAGCTGATTCATTAATATTAACCCTGGACGATGAAAAAATAAAGGAATCTTGTTGCAATGTTTAGATCCGACAGCATTGCTATCGAGCTTCCACAGTAACAGGTAAATTAAAAAAATTATAATTAGTGGTCGAAAAACAAGCACCTAAGTTTGGCTCAATGGCCGAATTCAAAAGTCCAATCTGTCGTCTGATCAAATGAACCGTGTCGACATGGTTAATAATCAATCATACACTCAGACTTCATAAAGGTTTTATTTACTTCATTTTATGTACTCAAGCATATCAAACACTTTGAAAAACTCATATTTCTTGAAGGACCATAACAACTGAGGAGGGCCCAAACCAGAGCCTTGGAGAACCTCATAAATTAGTTTGATCTAAAGTCACGTGGTTTCCGCTTCGATTGGAACCAAGCGGGACGGTTCTGGAAATTTCCATCAACCTGTGAAGTCTATTAATTAGGAAGGTGTGATCAGAAGCAGGAAAGGATGCAGAAAGGTCCACTAAGATGGAAACGGTAAAGTGTCTGAGTCTGTCCTCATGATGCTGGCAGGCGAATGATGCAAAGCTTTCTCGGCAAAAACACATCAGTCATGTGAACCAAATTATTCAGTTGGTTGAGGAAAACTTTTTAAGTTCAATAAAATTCAGAAATGACTCAATAACTATTTGGCCGACAGTGTTCAAGCTGGGCTTCCTAAAAATAAGTTTAGCCACAGCATGTTTAAACCTGCAGTATGTAACTTTTAGAAAAAAAATTTAAACATTTGTTTTTAGATATTTGTTGAAATTATCAGTATAAAATAAAAAAGATAATCTGTGTACAAATTGAGCTCCTCTGCCTTCTCCCAGAGCTATCCACAGAAATCAGAAACAACCAATCAGAGCAAGGAGGTGGATCATAGCGCTGCCAATCATGCTCACCTTATCCTGCTTGCTCTCTGCTCCGCTTTTTTTCCCCACAGATTATCCACGGCATAGCCGTTTTAATAAATTTGGAACAAGCATAGTTTTCTAAAATTTACATACTGCAGCTTTAAGAGTGATGAGAACAGCAGTTGTTTGGTGGGACTGAATGTTTGTTGCAATGCAGGAGCCAAAAAGATAGAATACTGACTGAGGGTTTCATGTTTTTTTTCCCAAATGTCCTTAAAGTTTACCAGAGGGAAAGAAGCCTGTGAATGGAAAGGAGATCGATAAACAGAAGAATAGAGAATGAACTGAAATGAAAAATTGATATTCCTAATTTTACTCTCAAAGGATGTCAGAAAGTTGTTAGAGTCAGACTTTGAAAATACAGATATGAGCCGAGCTTTAGCAGGAAATTAGATCTGTTATTTAGCATCAAATAAAAAATGGAGTTGTGTTTGTTTGAGGATATAAGCTTTGAAAGTAAGCTGCACTTTTTATCATCCCATTCAAAGATGCTCCTTAAAGCGCATTCTTTGAAGTTCCAACATATTTTCTTACCACAAATGCTAACATTTATCCGATAACTGGTCCCTTTCTGTTTCACAGCAGATTACAGGATGGAACGAACGAGTCGGGATCATTTCCATCGACTCAGTTTCTCACACAAAACGCATAAAAACCACGAACCTCTGACTGATAAACGAGCGATCTTTATGACTTTAAGAGGAACGGGATCAACATCAACGCCGAGAGAAGCTGCATCTGTGGCCACTCACACGAATCCCTCCGACATGCAAATGGTTCATTTCTTTAGTCCTCATGAGAAAACAAGCTCCAGTGAATGAGCCGTTTCATGAGGGACCCCAGAAATATGTTGTTCAATTAGAACCGTGTCCCATTCAATAAGTGATGCGAAAACATCAGAAAATTCAGAAAGAAAAAAAGTCGGTCAGACTGGGGGATTTATGAGCTACAGCACGGTAAAGTACAGTTTGGATGGACGGATGTTAAAAATTGGCAAATGGATAATTTAAAGAATATGCTTACTTCAATTTCATTCAATTCAAGCTAAAAAAAAAATTACTATTATGGATCCCAAAGGGAAACTATATGCTGATGCAACACAATTCATTCAAGTATCTTTTAATAGTCTTTGTGTTGTTGTGGTCAAGAATGGTAGCAGTCAATCTCGCTTTAATCTGAAGAAGCCTCTGACTGAAGACTGTTGCTACATGACAGATTCGTGACCATCTTGACATGCTAACAGCTCAGTTTCTTAGCAGCTGAGACAATATTTCACAGTGCTGTGACACAATCAGTTTTCTTGAAGGCACTGCTAATCTGTCACATTTGCTTTTGCCACTCTTCTTTAAATCTCCGCTTGGCTGTTGGGTCAGAAAGCCGGGTTCCAGTAGAATCTTCCTTTTTCCATTAGGACCAATGGAACAACTTGTTGACATGGTCACACATCATCTGTCCAAAAGTGACATAAATAGCATCTGAAATCTGAGGGGATAATTGTCCAAACACGCAACGCCTCAACCAAAATACAAAAAAAAAAAGAAACAATGAATAAAAGTGTACCAAAAGAACAAATAAGAACATAAGGTAGCAGAACTATTCCAACGGGGCGCCATCATGAGCGGAGCGATTCCAGAATGAAACAAGACCTCCACCACGGCCTGACCACCACCAGAGCGATGTCTAAATGTGTCCAGAGGAGCTTCTATTAACGCAACATGTCCAAAGACAAATACATGCCACAGGTTTCAGAAGTTACAGTTATAAGGAATTCAGAAAACGTTTCCAGCTCAGTTACACACCGCTCCATGGCAATCCTCAAAGGGAGTTCATGCATTTGTAAGACTCTTAAATATAGAAAACGTATATATTTATCCCTCTTTTTATCTTAATTTCTGTCTACTCAGATGAACGCCACTCAGTCCATTTGAAGGCTTTGCGTGGCGAAAAAACATCCATCTTGTGGGATTCTCCAGCTTCCAGGAAGTGTTTTTTTTCATCCTCCATTTGATGCTTCCTTTTTTCCCCCCTTTCTTTCTTTTTTTTTTTTTTAAGCCCTACATGCCATGTCTCTTTCATATGAAATTTGGCTTTGATGAATATTGCATGAAAAGGAACCTGCTTCCAAAGAGACTGACCTTCACGGCTGCTCCGCCGCCGTCGTTTGAAGTATTGTCAAGTCCTGAGAGCTTACACGGGCTCTTAAGCTAACACAGGTAGGAAGAAAAGGACTGCAAAATATTTAACTAACATTGCCTTGATTCAAAAAGGCTAGCCGCGAGGCTCAACAGGAAAAGGGCCTAATCACCGGGACGGTGGTATTTGAAACGGCACTTTAAATGCCCTTTCTACCTTGTTCCGTATTGGGGAGCTGTCTGCGTTTGTCCAGTTAGCTGCTTTGCTGTGATAAAGGTTAATCTGTCCATGTCAGATATCACAGTATAATGGCTGTCTTTGGATTAAAATAACAAACCAGAAGAAACCCAACTAAAATGCTCAAACGCACACATTTTTTATTTTTTTTTAATCAGTTTGCTTTTCTGACCGCCCTTCGATGCCTCAGGCCTTTTGAAAGGGAAATGTGCCTCGACTTAATTTCCCCTCTTACTGCCTGATAGTCTCCGCACTGCCAGCCAGCAGAAGAGTTTTAGGTAAATAACTACTGACTTTTTAATCAAAGACACTGGAGCTTATGGCTCCACCTTAACACACATGCCTGAAACATCTGGATGACCAGATGCTGGTTTTCGCTAATCGGATCACCCCCCCCCCTCTCTACGTTTCATTTGGCGTCGCCTCAAACCTCTTTGATTCATCTCTGGCGGCAGAGCCTCGATGTTTGGCATTTCCAGTGCTGGGTAAGCGCTTTTAAAGACTTCAGCAAATGTAGAGTAGAGGAACCTGCTCTATCGCCGATAGAGATAAAGGGGAAAAAAGCGCTAAAGATGTGATACAACAAATTGGGAGCTTAATTTGGGTTTATTTTGGGTTTGGCAGGCTTTCAACCATACTCATATTCTATAATTAATAATTATATTTAGCAGGAAATGACAATATAAAAAATTCTGCATTTTTTGGAACTTTCCCCTTTTTGCATCACCCAGGTCCGTTTACCAGTTTCGCGGCCGGACCAGAACCCCTC